>JABFFC010000011.1:0-70495 GCA_013623535.1 Fusarium penzigii
AGCCAAGACGCCCCCCCAGGACCTTACATCCCCCCTTCAAGCCGCCTGATCCAGGTACTGTACCTGCAAACAAACAGACGTACTGTACCTCACTGGCATACTACCTTAGTACATTGGAATTGCGCTAAGGTACTGGCAGATACGGAGGGTTACAGCACAGTCAGCAGTAGGACAGGTAAGGCGGCAGGTCACTTTGCTGTTCGCCCGGTTCAACCGCCTCCCCAGCGAGACTGGACCCGCGGGAGAGAGAGAAAAAAAAGAAAAANNACAGGAACAGGAACAGGAACAAAACGAAGATCACGTTGGCACAAAAAGGCGTAGCATTCTAATTCAAGGGATAAATTCTTATTGATCATGGAAAAGCCTCCAGAATCCCTTGAGATGGAGCTAGTATTGTGCTATTTCGTAGACAATTAGCATCAAAGAGTAGAAACAAGGGAGGAATGTCTTGTGTCCTTCGAAATCCCCGGTAATACCAAGCCAATACAGAATACAAAATACAATGGCAGCCCAGGACCGCGTCTTTCCTGGTCAAGTTCCTGACAATAATTAATTAGAGCAGTACGCGACAAGTAAGACCAGGTGGAGCCTTCAAACCCCCCATCTAACCCCTTCGTTCTCTCGTTCTCTCCCCTGTTCCCCAAAGAGGGTTCCACTTAGCTTCCCTGCTCTTGCCCCCTCCACTTGCATCTTCATCCACTATCCCTGTTCAATCAGTATTGATTACGGGCATGGCGGAGAGATTTGATGGGCGGGCAGCACACTGTGTGTTGTATCTCTGCAGTCCATCCGATCCAGTCTTGGAGTGGCCCTAATTTTGGGCCTACGAGAGAACAAACAGCAGCATAAACACGGATGGATGAAGAGTGAACTTAGAGTTATAGATGGGCATTTCAAACAGTTGAGTTGAGATACATACCTATCACGGGCCTCAAATGTTTAGTGATGATGATTTACCTAGCCAGATCCTCATCCATCCCGAATCTAAGGTCTTGCTACTCTAAATTGGTAGTTGACGAAACGATAAACCTGATCTAGACGGGTCTAGTTCAGCCCAACATTCACCTCAACATTGATTGGACCTTGAAGAGAGAAATGGAAAGAAAAGGAAAGGAAGAAAGGGAAAGGAAAAAAAACTGGGTCTTGATAAAACAAATGTTCGATCAATGCTGTCTTGCTTTCCATGAAAACAGGTTGATGAAAGGACCGATGGTAGGTTCTCTGTAATTAATTACACTCGCTGTGCGTAATTCCAATACGTTCATGCACGAGAAATAACACAACCTTAGTATTAGCCGGCGACCCCTGGTGATAATCGCAATCAAATCATCACTTGGGCCTAGGCAATCAAACGAGGACGGGATTTGTCGCACTGTGGTCAGCCCCTGATCATCCATCTTCTCCGCTCAACCTGACCCTGGCCTCTGAACATCAGGCACCAGATTGACTTTTGATGCCACCACTACGACTAAACCATGCAAGGTACGTTGCTCTCAGCGGGTGGGAGTTTGTTCGCCATGCTCTCTAAACACAGGAGGATGAGATGACGAGAGAAAGCCTTGAATCTTCTGGCACTGTTCTTCTCATCAAGATCGAGGTTTAAACATTACGCTACATTCGTCGTCAACCTTCAAGAATTCTTCTCAAGATTAATCTTGATAGTCTAATTTTTTATTCGCCGAAAGATTACATCAGCATTGAGACGAAACCCAGGCTGATCTCGTCCCTTCCATCTTCTCGCTTCTCATCCCACAGGGGTTCTTGTTTGGAGTTCGTCGCTCATCACAACCGTCCATGTACATACATGCTAGGTACGCAGTAGTCCTGTATTTCCTCCTCCTGCTCGCGCTGATTACCTCCTTGTTAGTACAATTCAGCGATCCTTGACCCTTGCGGCCTGCAACCTCTCCCTTTTCCTTACAACCTACCTCTTAGTGCGTGTTGTTATCTGCTATTATAACGTACGTAGGTGCCTCGACGGCGGCCCGGGGATGGATAGAGAAACGTTCATTTTTGTACTCATGCAGGTAGCATAGCATGGTGTCGATACTACTGTACCGTACTGTATGTACAGTATCTTATGTTGCTGGCTTTTTCTCGAGCGAACACACAGTCGGACGACCCAGCCCAATACAGAAAGCCGTCAACAAACAAAAACTCAGCCAATGTCCTCAACTCCCCCTAGTTCTCATCTCATACTTCAGTAACAATGCTCATTGGATCTAACCGCCAATACTCATTAGGCGAATGAGAAAGGATCCTTGACCCACATAATTTCGTATTGCAGAAGCGTGCCAAGGCTCCTGGAAACCATGAACACGATTTCTCCATAAACCTGGCCTAGCACCCACCAACAGCCACAATTAATCTCTGAAAAAAGAAAGAACATAAGAATAGATTCACCCGTATGGTCATTGCTTGCTGCTGACTTCAAGGAATACATAGAAACAGAGATTATAGAAACAAAATAAATACTTTTTCTGGTCCGGGGTCAGAGATCTAGCCCGTCTGTCAAGTGTCCAAACTGGCATTAGCTGTAACATGACCTTGTTCACATCTCAACGACAACAACAGCAACGACGACGACAACAACAACAATCACAAGGCCCCGTGAAACCTGCTCACGACCTCCTGCACTTTCAAGCCCTGCTAGCCGGCTGAACAATTAGGTAACAACTTTTACCTCAAACCAAGGACACAAGCCCTGACGGACGAAAATGTGATGTGAGTGAGTGCGATATGATATCGAGAATCAACTATCAACCTCGAAAAGTAATGACGATATCAGTGGAACAAACCATGAGATTAAACATCGCGTGTGCTTTTTGTGGATTTCGTTCCCCGCCTGCCATTAAACTAAAGTCGATATGACGTTCAACGGCTTCCCCCTGTTTTTGTTGTTGTTGCTAATTACTCTACCGACAATCCTCGAATCTGAACGTTGTTGACACTCCCCTTCCCCTCTTCCCGCCCGCCATAACAGCACAACGGCCGCTGCTGTTATTACTGTTGAGTATAAGCTTGCCGTTGCCCCTGTGACGGATACTCCGGGTTCCGGAGCCTATCAACATGGAGATTATTCCGGTCCCGAGATAACGCTGGCTACCTCCCGAAGAACCCAGACTGTTGTTCTCATCTACCAAGTTTCGTTTAATCTGATCCTAAATCGGTTTTATTTGGGACATGGTCCCGTTCATCGCTTATTTACTGCTACGACTGCATACGTATGCAACTGATCATGGCCACGACGTTAAAGTCTTTGTTGTTATTGTTTTTCTTTTCCCACTCCCATCAAAAAAGATGCTCAGATATTCATGGCACAATTGTCGTAATGTGGTTCAAGCGTAAATCCAGTTCCACTCCCATCGTCGATTCTACCATAATCCATGCTGCTTGTCCACCAGACCTTACGCTACACACCACTGACGTCTTTCTCAAAGCCTCTCAGACACCTGGACCGACCTTCTAATTATCCTTTGCCCAAGGTGCCTTGGTCACAGTAATTTGAGCAGCCGTAGATTCAGACCTGGATGTAGCATTTGGGCTCGGCCTTGCCGGTAATGTCCCCGAGCTTGGGCCGGGTGGTGGCATTCGAGAGTAAGGGATTCCCGGGCCAGCAGGTGCTGGCATCCTCGTAGCCGCCGCCCAAGGTGCAGCTGTGCCTGATGTTGATGCTGGAGGTGCTGTCATTGTAATGGGTTGGTTCGCCATGTGAATGCTTTGTGCAGCAGGTGCCGCATTGGGGTCCACGTCCCAGGAGAAAAGTGACCCAAAGGGGAAATGCTGGACAACTGGGAACTTGGACAGAACTTCGGCGTTGAACATCTTGATCATTCCCTTGTTGATTTTGCCCCAGCCATCACGAATTCCCGAGATATCAAAGAGAATCGGACTATGTTCCCAGAAAGGGCCCTTCTTGACGTCGTTGATGAAGCCGATAGCCGAGAAGTACATGTTAGTCTGGCGTTGGTCCTCGACGACAGCACTCTTAGTGACATCGCTTGGCTTTGGGGCTCCTCTGACAGATCCTTCGGTAGGCATCGGTTCATCATCATTGATGGGGCGCGTGAGCTGAGCAGAGCCGAATATGTAAGGTATAAAGGAATGGTCATCCAAACCCCAGACACCATGAGAGCCAGCTGGCTCCAAGGTATAGGTCAAGATAAGTTTTCTCGCCACGTTGAGATATCTGTTCTCGTTAATTGATTGCCATTGATTCCAGTGCAATAGTAACTTACGGCTCAATGACTTGAAGAACGATCTCACGCTCAATGTCACCTCCTTGGGCGCCGTCTTTGAAATACCCAAGCTTCCACAGACAGCCCAAGAATGCGATAAAACTAAGCTCATGGCCAGTCCCGTAGTCTAATCTTTGCACACTCCCGAAAGCACCCAAGAGGTACTCGGCCACCTCTTCCTTCGCCTTGCCACCGCCAATTTTGAGTGTCTCCCCCAACAGGCCATCCTCGAGAAGTTCATCCAGATGGTCTTGCAAGATAGCGTACCATTTGCGGTAGCTCACATTTCCGAATCTCCGTGGTCCAGGGTCCGGAGGTGCCTCGCCGATAAAACTCTCAATCTTAGAGAGCAAGCTCTGCAGCATCTTGACTGATGGCGAGTTAGGTGGTTTGGAGGTTAGGGGAAACGTACGCGGAAGGGACGATGATGGCTGATTTCTTGGACACAGAGCGCGATTAAGCTGGAGGATGAAGATGCCGATATCTCGGTAGGCGAGAGATGTCAAGAACCGGGCGACATCACGACCCTCTTGGATTCGCTTGACTGGTTTTGTGAAGGGTGGTGGGGTTGTCAAGTCGAGAACTTCCAGGGACTGAGACATCATGTCTTTTGGTCTGAACCGGAATTTTGGGATTGGTCAGAGTCAGCGGCGTGTTCTTGTGGCATCAAAGACCAAAAATCTCATTAGACGTTGGATATTGATGTGAGAAGTCAGGTAACGGAGCTTGCTGGAGCTGTAGGTTCCATGGTAAGTTAGGTGGTAGGTAAGGTAGGTAGTTTGAAGTGCGAGTTTAGTCATCAGTCATGATAGGTCCAACCAACAACTCATGTCTTGCAAGATGGAGTTGACTGGTTGGCAAACAGGTATTCTCAATTTTCTCACAAGATGACTATGAGGAATCTTGCATCCACAGGTAATCCCAGCTTCTAAGAATCCTGAACAAGAAGACACATTTGTATCGTTCCTCATAACGGAAGACAGTTATTTAAGTGGGTGGCCAAGCTGGACGAGGTAACATTAGGTACCTAGTACCTACCTACTATCTAGAGACGGGAGCTCCCCAGCTTTCAGCCCCACTATGTCGTTTGACTTTCAGCACGCGACAAAGAAGCTACCAACCACCAATATCAACCAACATCCAAGGCCACCTACCGGACCTGAATAAACAAAACGAACTTATACCCACCGTGTTTCTGCGGATGGTTTCTTCTAACCAGTTTAGAGTGGATAAAGACATGATCTAAATCCTCTGTCTCAAACGCGCAGATGCAATCACAATCCAATCAGCAATACTCGACGCGCTTCATCCTAGCTTGAAAAATAGACTAGCTCACGACATCTCGGTTTGATCGCAAACGACCACCATGCCTCGCCCAGTCAGGCGTTCGAGGGGAAGGCCCCCAAACAAGTCGCAAAAACAAGCCGCCATATCACAAGAACCCGAAGCTTCCCAGGCCGCCGTCGATGCGTCAAGTAATGAGGATGAAGAAGGCATCCCCTCGCGATCGACACCAGCAAGATCGAAGACGACTAAGTTGCCTGACCTATCCCTCTGGACTCGATCAACCCGCGTCACTCGCTCCAAAAGACCTCTGCCCGATAGCTCACGAGCTTCCCTGAGGAAAAAACAACGAGTCCGTAAGGTCGCGGTCAAACCATCCCAACCCCTCAATGGTATCAGCTCAGATGAAGATGTCGAGGAAGATGGTCCAGTGGATGGTCGCAAGGAGCAAGATGTGGAGAATGGCTTGGCATATGATGAAGAGACAGCGCCTACAAGTAAAAACTTCTTCGACAACATCAATCAGATAGCTCACGGAGTCAATGGTGGCACTCCTCAGTCAGGAACTGATAGCAATGCCAAGCGTCAAAGCGAGCCTGGCAGCGGAATCGAAGCCGAGCTTGGGACGATGGAGGATCACCAGGATCCGGATGATGACCAGGTATCCATAGACTTGGGTACTGGCGAAGATGTACCTATTCAATCCCACAAAAGCGACTCTACACAAAAGGTTGGCGCTGGCCTTCCAGGTAATACCGTAAATGGACCAGCCGCTAGCCGTATGGATCATCCTAATACTATACCTACGCCAACACGCACACCGAGAACTTCTCAATCAAATCTCTCCTGGGCGGCAAAGTCTCGAACACGGCGACAGAGCCAAAAGGCGGTGTTTGGGGAGCCAGATTATGAGGCAAAAGCTCGCTCACTATCGCAGATCAAGGCGCAACCTGCTAAACAACCTACACGGGAAGAAACTGATAAGATGTACGACTTTGAACCGAGCAGTGACGAAAGCGGCGACGAAGGCCGATCAAAACAAGGCAAAGGTGAAGGTGATTATAAGACTCAAGCTGGCCAAAACGCAGTCTCTTGCGATTCTGAGGAGGATGGCGCCAGCCAAGAAGGCGAGGACGCTGAATTGGTCAGTGAGACTGACAAAAACGATGGGGGCGATGAAAATAGAGAAGAAAGAGAAGGGGGGAATGACAAGGGCGACGAGAGAAGCGACGGCGGCAGCCCGCAACAAACTGATCACGAAGAAGACAAGACTGCAATGGTGGACGACTCTATGTTGATCGACCCGCCTCACGAAACAGAGGAGTTGAGGACTGCAACCATTCAGGGCAAACCGGTACAAGCGTTGGTAACTGCGATGACAGGCATGGGTTGGACAAATTCGAGAAAATGGATTGGAAGTTTCTATCCAGAGATGAAGGAACATCCGAAAGCTTGGATGAGACGTGTTGGGGATGGCGTTACTTCTAAGCTGATGTTGCGTCTTCTTGGTAGACTGCACGACCTTTGGAAACTCTGCTATGAGACTCCTCAGGCGCCAGACTTTGAAGCACAGATGAGATATGTCCGTGGGAACAAGAACACATTCGACAAGCTCATCAAAAGTATTACAAAACGAGTGGCCGACATTACGTCTAGCTTGACAGAGCAGCCACATCTGCCAGGGTCTGAAGAGGTGCCCAGGATGGGATGGAGTCGTCAAGTTGTGGCCAGCTTGCATAATAAAATCATCCCTATGCTTGTTTTGATTATCAGGGAAGCTTTTATGACGGGATGCGATGTCCGAGCAAAGGACGATCGCGGGACAATTGCGCACTGCAAGGCAATGTTGACAACGTATTCACTGCAGCTACTTTTACGATCGATAGGATGGACTAGACGGCTGCACAAGGTCATGATATATCAACTCGACCTCGAGCCCCCCAGACGGAATGGCAAATCGCAGGGTGTCACTGAATGGTATGCGAAGATCAAGCACGATCGAGATCAGGTGGTGGTCCTACTGGAATCGCTCAGCAAGGCCCTCGATTCAGCTATGGATCATATAGAGTATGAAGCCACAGCTGAGGAGCGAAACCAAGAGGCTAGGAGGAGAGACGAGGAAATGAGGCAACTTCGTCAGGCAAGAGAGCAGAAGCGTCGTGAGGCGCAAGAACAGCAGATGCAGCGCTTCATTCAATCGACAGTCAGGGCCAGCGTGCCCATCCAGAAACCGAATCCGGAACAAGGATATTTCCAGAAGCACGGATGGTTCTTCTGGGAAGACGATAGGTTGCTGACCACGATTCGATCCGTGGCCAACCCCGACATTCAAGTTCTCGCCAGGATGGTTCCTTCGAGGAGTATAGACGAGGTGGCCTACAGAGTCAGGGAACTCAGGGATAGGATGAGGCGCAAGTACGAGGCTATGGATCTGGAGCCTCCGCAGTGGTGCTATGATCAGTCGTGAATGGGCCTCTGCCTCTTTTCTTGTCCCTTTATTGATATGTGTGATGAATAATGATGGATTGTTGAGGGATGCCAGGTTGCGATTGATACCAAACCATTTTTGATGAGGCAAGGAGCTTTTTCTGGGAGGATTTCGGAGTTTGGGTTGGCTTCTTTTCTTTTCTAGTGTCATGGATATTATTTGACAAATACTACTTCCTTTCAATTACGAATGAACATCTTTCTGCATCCGGCCATCGGACATAATGCGGTCTCCCTTATGTGTAATGTAATATAGTAATATCCATCAAGATGCGCCAACAAAGTGCTGCCACATCATCCAGCAGTAAGACGAGTCAGGACGTCACAAATCTCCCATGACGTTAACCTCTAGTAGATGATTTACATGCAATTACCATGTAGATGACTTGCCAACACTTGGGATTACCAAAACTAGTGTTTCATATCTTACGAATGGGAACAACTATTGCACCCTGTTCAGCACTTGTCTGGAGAGAAGAAGGAGAAGAAAAAAGGGAAGTATAAAGTTAAGTGACACGTGAGAAGACCGTTTTGTGAGGCTAGCACGAATACATCGATAGCTCGTTAACGAATATTTACTTTTTTTCTTTTCTTCTTTTTTTCTTCCTCATTTTTCTGGGTTGTCCCCATGAACTGTTTACTTTGCTGGCCAAAACGCGCTGGACACGCGTTAGTTTTTCCACCCGACAAGCCGAAGAATGTTCTTTAGCTGTCCAATTGATTCATTGTCTTTGTGCTAAAAACTAATTCAATTATTCTAATATTGCATCCGCACAATGAGAAACTGGTAATCTTTTCCCATACCTGTTTTGTCTAAGGGCGGCATGGAATAAAACCCCTTGTCGTGTCTTGTCTTGCCTTGCGTTTTCGTATGGAGGGGTTTAAACTGATGGGTGGAAAAGGGAGCAAGTCATGACATGAGATCAGGCCAAGGAGGGATATGAGGGGCTACGAATTGTTCACTGAATGATTTGATGATAAGAAGATTAATCTTGAGTGATGAATGATAGGTCCGCCCCAAAAGAGACTTTACACGAACCACCAGCTTTTCCTCTCCCTCTTGATGAAATTACTCTGGTGTCAGTGGAGTTCAATAATCAATCAAGAACCCCTGAAAAAAACCGCCCACCATTCAAGTAGCACTCGCTACAACCCGTCACCCCGGCCCAGTCAAGCCCGTTATTTCCACCAACATCGGACGTCGGGCCCTTGATTGGCCTGTCATGACAGCCCCGCCTACAGTATACAGAGGTACACACATCCCATGATTCCGCTAGTGAGGGTGGGCGCAACGACTTCTTTCGGGCAGGAACTTCATTCTGAACAAGGGTATCAGGGTCTTCTCCAGGTACATATGTACGTACTCCATCCGTTTAATATTACATGTACCTACGACCCAGTAGGTACCGTACGTTGGTCCATCCAGACACGACAGCTGGAGCTTTTCTTTCTTTCCTTTCTACTTCTTTCCTTTCTCCCTGTTGCGCTTTTAAATCTTGAGACTTGAGACTTGAAAGAGCTGTGTTTGTGATAAAAGAAGCCGCCAAAAGGTTCTTTGTTCAAGTATCAACAGTTATTTTCTTTTTCTTTTTCTTTTTCTTGGTTTCACTTTCGTCTTGATTTGTCGATCCAGGGGTTTGCCTTGGGCCATTGAACGTGGTTACCGGCGGATAAAATAAATAGGGGAATATCAAAGGTACGTCTGCGCTTTGCTGGTGCAATCCATACTGGCCCTTTCATCTACAGTCTCTGCCAGAGAATAACGCCTTTCAATTGCATTTGACTTGTGTATTATTTTTCATGCTTATATGGAACAATAATTGTGTCTCCCGCCAGCTAATTGAGTAGCTCTCGAGCTCTGACACCTCCTGACTGATTACCCCACGACAGATCGCGATAATTACATACCCCAAATCCATTTTCCATCATGTCCGAATCCGAGAGCTTCGACGTTATTCAGCCTGAGGAAGCTGTCACTTCTCCCTCCGAAGCCCACGCTACCGAGCCCGAGCCCGAGAGCCCTCAAACGGCCACTCCTGCCTCTCCTGGCACGCCAGCCAAGGACGATGGAGAGTCCAAGGGGAAGGAGTCTAAGCCTGCGCTGAGGCGACCTGGAGCTACTTCTACGACTACTGCCCGCCGCTCTGGCACGACCGCTGCCTCTGCCTCAGCCTCTGCCTCAGCCAGACCTACAACAACAAGCACGCGTGCCCCTGGTGGTCTGAGCAAGCCCCCAACCCGGCCTCCTACTTCCACGGTCCGCAGACCAGCTGCGGCATCGACCACTTCGACTTCCAGTCATCGCAGTCGACCCAGTGTGAGCGCTAGTGAAGACGAGAAGAGGTCCACTACCTCGACCTCTTCAGCCCGTCGAACGAGCTCTATCGTCTCAAGCCCAGGCAAGACGGCTGAGAGAAGAACCTTGGGCACTGCAGGCGCCACTACTGCCACTCGAAGGGCTGCTCCTCCAAGCTCTACAACGTCTACGGCCTCCAGAACCACCGCTTCGTCGCGAGCTTCGACCACGCCCAGCACGACTGCCACACGTACTCTTGCATCTCGAACAGCTGGTACTCCCACGACCGACGCCGCTCGAAAGAGGCTGTCTACCAGCTCTTTGGCGAGTTCGCGAACCAGCGCTGCTCGGCCAAGCTCTAGCTCCTCGGAGACTGCGAAGGAGATCGAGGCACTCAAGTCGAAACTGTCAGTTGGTGAGACCGAGATTGAGGACCTCAAAGCTCAGGTCAAGGTCTCCGAAGACAGAGTTGCCGAACTCACTGAGCGACTTGCCAGTGGCGGCGACGAGACAGCTGATAAGGGCGACGCCAGCGATGAAGCTCTGGCCGCTCTGAAAACTGAGCACGAGAAAGCCATCTTGGCCTTGGAAGGCGAGGTCTCGGAGGCGCATGTCAAGCTTCGAATCGCCGAGGGGGATCTCAAGCAAGCTCAGGCTGATCTTGCCGAAGCTCAGGCCGCGCGAGAGAGCACGCAGACCGAGCTCGAATCTCTCAAGAAGCAGCTTGAGGCTGCCCACGCTGAACATGAGGAGAAACTGGCGTCGAATCAGGATGCCTTGCAAAAAGCCATTGATGAGCACGCCTCGCAACTAGATGAGCTCAGAACCAGCCTCGAGTCCCAGAAGTCTTCGGCAATCGAGGAGCTTGAAGCCAGGTACAAGGAAGGTTTGAGTAAGGACAAGGCAGATGCGTCAACGCACGAGAGTGCCCTGGCAGAGTTCAAGTCAAGCTATGAGGCATCGATTAGCGAGCTCCAGAAGAAGATTGACGACCTTTCCGCGTCTCAGTCTGCCCTTGAGTCTGCGAATGACGATAAGCTCAAATCTGAACATGACGAGCACACCAGCAAGATCTCTGCTCTTGAAGCCGAAATTGCCCAGTACAAGAGCGATTTCGAGGCCTCTACCAAGGGCACTGAAGCGGCCAAGGCTGAGATTGAGAATTTGAACGGCCAGGTTACCAAGCTTCAGGCCGATCTGTCGGAGAAAGAATCCGAGCTTGAAAAGGTCAAGGAAGAGGCCGCAACCTTGCGATCTCAGGTAGAAGAGGTTCAGAAGAGTCTCGACGGCAAAGACGAGGAAATTCAGAAGCTCAAGGAAATGCACGAGGAGCGATTGAAGACAGTCTCACGCGATTACGAGGATGAGATTGAGTCCCTCAAGGGCGAAGCTTTCTTCAAGCGCAAGTTTGAAGAGCTCGAGGGTCAGCATAATGCGCTCAAGGAGTCTTCTTCCGAAGCTGCCGATAGCCACGCCAAGGCGCTCGATGTTGCCAAGGCAGAGCACGCAGCTGCTATTGCGGCCTTGGAGGAGAAGGAAGCCGAGTATCAGAAGAACCTTGAAGCCCTCCGCGCCAATCACGCTGAGGAGCTCGAGTCGTCCAAGAACACCGCTTCTGCTGACCACGACGTTCGCGTTGCTGAGATTGATGCCCTTAAGGAGAGTCATGCGAAGCAGTTGGAGACCCTCAAGAGTGAGGGCAAATCTAGCTTGAATAGTGAGATTGAGGCTCTCAACGTTGTTCATGCTCAGGCTCTGGAGGCTCTGAAGAAGGAGCACGCTGAGGAAGTCGATAAGCTCCGCGCCAGCCATGAGTCTGAGGTCAATGCTATCAAGGATGCTGATGCCAACGAGATTACTAAACTCATGGCTGAGATTGATGCTGCGCGGGAAGCCGGTGACAGCGAGCATGCTGACGAGCTTGTCAAGCTGCAGAGTGAGCTCGAGACTGCTCTGGAAGCCACGGAGAAGGCGCACGCTGATGAGATTGCCGGACTCAAGGCTGAGCTCCAGTCTGCACGAGAGGCTGCCAAGAAGGAACAGGCCGAAGAAGTGGCCAAGCTCAAGGCGGAGCTGGATGCTGCAAAGCAGGCTGGCGACAAGTCTCACGCCGAGGAGCTGGCCAAGCTCAAGGCAGAAGTCGAGGCCAAGGCCAAGGCTGACGAGGAGTCGCATGCAGCCGAGATAGCCAACCTGAAAGCACAACTCGATGAAGCCACTAAAGCCACTGCAACAGCCCATGAGACTGAGTTGTCTGCTCTCAAGGCTGAGCTTGAGGCGGCCAGATCCGAGATCGAAAAGGCCCAGGCTTCGAGCAAGCAAGCAGTCGAATTGGCTCGTATGGAACTGGAGGAGCAACACACTGGTGAAGTCGAGAAGCTCATCTCGCTGAACAGCGAGGCCCTAGACCGAATGAAGACAGAGGGTGCAAGTGCTAAGAAGGACCTTGAGGAGCTCACTGCTTCACATACCAAGGCCATTGAGGACCTCATGGCCGACTACCGCAACAACAACACCATTTTTGAGGAGAAGATTGCCCAGCAAGTTGAGGTCAACAAATCCCTCGAGGCTACACTGGAGAAGGTTCAGGTTGCTCTGCAAAAGGCCGAGGCCGAGGCTGAGGATCTGGCTCACCAGCTAGCTCAGGAGAAGATGGAACGTATGACGGCCATGGCTGAATTGGATGCTGCCAAGAACGCGAAGCCCGACACGACTGAAGCTGATGCTCTACGACGAGAGCTCGCGACAGCCAAGAAATTCCACGAGGATGCCATTGCTGCTGTCGATGCCGAACTCAAGACGGCCCAGAATGACTTTGAGGCCGCTAAGAAGGAACTCACTGCTGCTCAGAGCCAGTCCTCTGGCGTTCAGGAAGAGCTTGCGCTCGCACAGAAGGAACTCGAGGCTTTCCGCGCCGAGGCCGAGGCTAAGCACAAGACGGCTCAGGCTGACTACAAGGACCTCAACGAGAGTATGACGGCCCTCATCGAGGAGGCTCAGAGCAAGACTAAGGAGCTTGAGGCCAAGCTTGCCGAGACAACGGCCAAGGTGGAGGACGGAGAGAAGAAGATGGAGGTTCTTGAGGCTCAGCTCAAGGTCAAGGATGCCGAAATTGCAGAGGCCAAGGTAGGATTAACACTACATCTGGTCAGCTTGATGCACATTCACTAACTCGTCAAACAGGCCAACGCTGCTGCTGCCAAGCCTAAGGGTCTTTCAGCCAGCCGATACGCCAACGCAGAGGACGGAGACAACGCCACGGCTAAGGACGATGCCTCGGAAGGTGAGGAGAGCGAGGACCATTCCTCAACGGCACTTGCTTCGGTGCGAAAGCCCCTTGCATAATCCGCCGGCGCGATTTCGCGCCTTGTTTTGTGCGTTTTCAGGTATCAGACGCTAACTTGTGGATGACAGCTCAGCAAAGCTAGGTTAACGGCGAAGCAGATCGATTCTCTTGATAGGGAGATGAGAGATCGTAACTTGCAGTAAGTCATGGCCAGCCACTAGTCGTATGTGATTTGTTTCGTTAACAGTCGACTTGTAGGTTGCTCAACTCCATCACAAATGTGAGGTCTAACTAGGATTGACCTTGCACTTAATACAACCCACGTAATACCGACCTGTGGGATTCTATTCGTATCAAGGACATACGGTCAGCGGCGAATTTCGTTTCGACGTCTCTACCCAGATACACGTCCATAGCTTTTGGGAACAATTACAGTGTTTTAGTGAGGTGCTCAACAGACAGAAAAAGAAAGGGACGGTTGCGTAATGGCGAGTTGAGGAATATGTCTTGTCTTGTGGACCATGAGTTTTGGAGAAAGGGATAATATTTTGTCTAGCAGAGAAGTGTCTGGAGAATTGACGATACCCCTTTTTTGCACAAAATCGATCTTGTCCTGCTTGTCCTTTAAACCATTAAAACTCATGATACATTATAAAGTATACATCATTTATAAATAAAGCAATGAAAAGCCATTAACAGTAGTACGTGTATCTCGTTACTCATTATCCCTCTAACCAAACACCTCAATCATAAAGTGATACTCAATCTTTGTTCCATCTTCACGCCCCCTGATTGTGAGCTCACGGCACTTGTCTGCCAGGATCTCACCCACAACAGGTGCACCACAGTAAAAGACACCCACCTTGAGCTCTTCATCTTCCTCGTAGTCATTAGCCCTCTCAGCAGCGCTACCTTCTGTTCTTTCCTTGCCATTCGTTCGCTTGCTAACACGGAACTTGCACATTTCCTCATAATGCTCGTCGAGGATCTCATCAAAGTCGGGTCGTCCAAAATGCGTTGGGTTCAGAAGACCAGTCAAAGGAGAAGCAGGATGCTCGTCTGTGCGGTGCATCTCGAGGAGCCAGCGGTACACATGAGTAGAAATGTCTTTTCGTTTGGCCGTGACATGCGTATTGATGCGGATATCTAGATGTGGTGCTTCATCATGGTCGCGATGCCACTCTTGGCTCAAAGAAACTTCATTCAGAAGATCTGATAGCCATTGGAGGTAATTTCGGTCGCGCACCATCCAGTGAAAATCGACACGGCGGTAGTCATCGGTGAAGGTGTTGGCGGCATGGGCAGAGGGCTTGCGTTTGTTGTTGATCACGTCTTGATCTACCGAGTCTTCGCGGTTGCGGTAGGTGTTCTGGTCAGAGTCTTGATTGTCACGCGTGTTATGATCAGAATCACCACTATTAGAAGAGCTACTCCTCTCAGTGCGGCTGGGGAGTTCAGGTGCCGCCGCGGTTGTTTCTGAGTCGTGCGAGTTGTGGCGAGGTGTGTCATGATAATGACTAGGTCCACCATGCGCCTCGTCGTCTTTATATTGAAGGTCGGCGAGAATACCAGAAAAGGGAGTAACGCCAATGCCGGCGCCAATGATGATGGAATGACTGAACTCGTAGAAACGCTGTGCCGGTGCTCCAAAGGGTCCGTTGATACCAACTTGGATTTCTGACTCGCCGGAGTCACCACCGAGTTTGCGGAGCTTCCCAGTCCAGTCTCCGTCTGTCTTGATGTGTACCATCATTTTGTTTCCTCGGCACATGGAGACGGTAAAAGGATGCCACTGGAAGAAGCTGATCTTGGGCACCTGAAGGAAAATGTATTGACCTGCTTCATATTTCCAAAGACGCTCGCTAGGGATGACGGCAGTGATCTCAACCGTCTCACCATCGAGAACCTTCATGGTGGCATTGATGCGATGGAAGCCCAGAAAGAAGCGGACTAAACGTTCGGTAAGAACCAAAAGGGTCGGAAAAGCGAGGAAATAACCAAACATTGGCCATTGGAGCAGATGGGCAGTACCGTGAGCCATCATGAGACCAATAATAGGGAACATGAGGAGGTGGCCGAGCTGAAAGACCTCATAGCTCCATTTGCGTACTGGGGGCATGCTGAGAAGTGCGAGGGTGTAGAACAGACCAAGGGCAGTTATACCGGTGAATCCAGGAAGTGAGCGAACATACTCAACGTAAGGACGAGGCACCATGTCCTGTCCTAGAAGGTCGGCTACAGCATCTTCGTTACTAGGATCGCTGCCGTGAATAAAGGAACCGGTCAAATGTCCGATCGCATGTAACGTGGCTAGGAGAAGGGCAAAGCAGGAGATGCGGACGTGGAACTTTTGCGACAAGTCCCAGTTGATGAAGCGAGAGATGTAGTAGGAACTACGTAAGAAGGTCGAAAGATAGCGCGACATGCTGATGATGACAAAAAAGAAGGTGGGATACAGCATACCAGCACATGTCTTGGCCATGACAACGCCCCAGCCAAAAGCAGCGCGGTAGCCAGGAGTCGTCTGATACTTGACAAGCTGCCAGATGCCAAACGCCAGTTGCATGCTTACAACAAGGGCGAGGAAACAAACGTCGGGTCCATGGACAGCCCACCAGGCCCTGATCTTTCGCCAACTAGGGAGACGCTTGAAATAACCCTTCTCCTCCTCCTCTTCCTTCTTGGCCTGCTTTAAAGAGGGAATCTTCCAGCTGCGCACAAGATTGGCGAATTCGTCTCGAGGTAAGCGTTCAGCGTCAGAATTCCCCATCATGCTACGAAGAAAGGCATGGCGGGCGTGGTCGTCATTGTTCTCTCCATCGTTGCTGTCATTGTTGCGTTTACCAATGGTATTGTAGGCTCCAGGCTTGGGTACAAGTTCCTTGTGGGTTTCATCAAGCTTGCGCTCGACTTCAGCGTAGTTTATGTGACCGTCTTTGTCATGATCTAAGTCGTCGATAAATTCATTAATCTCTTCGTCGGTGAGATACTTGATGTTTTTGGACCGAACTGGATGTTGAGCCAAGAAAGATTGGCCTCGACTCTGGGGTGTTTGAGCAGGTGAGGTATCGTCAGCCATTGAGGGAAGGACCGGTGGTGACGATGATTAGGATATGATTTTGGGAAGGAACCTTAGGGTAGAAGGAATAGAGTGACTTAGGAAGGAACAAAAAGGGTGGGAGGTAGGAGGGAAGGAATCGATGGGAAGATAAATGATTAATTAATGAGACTAACCTACCCTACCTACTACCTCATTGATCAAAAGTGTTTAAATTTGACTTCTCTTGGCTTTTCAACTTCAAGTTTTGTCGCACTCTGGATCCTCCTTTTCATCACACGTTTTAGAAACAATACCAAGACTTGGGATACGTCAGTGTTGAGGGACGCCAAGAGTTGGTGTTGTGCTCTTTTGGTGAGGCTGGTTTTTAGGTTGGAGCAATCAACAAACGAGCCGCAATCAAGGGCTAATACAACATCAACATTAGTCTTGACCATAGCTTGGCGTCTTGTGTGTAGGCTAAAATACTCTTGGTTTTCAGAATGCGTTTTGTGTCTCCTTTCTAAAGTCTTTATGTGTCGCTTGACAAGAAGTGCATCCAAGATGTCGCTGGTCTTGGGAATGACAGGACTCATGTAACGGGCAGTAGATGCTTGTACAGTAGAGATATGCAGATACTTGGGGCCGGACTAGGAATGACGCAACTATTGAGACGCAAATTACGGACAGAAACACAACCCAGTTGACATTAGAGCAATAATCTCAACTGGCATCAAAGAAACATCGCTAACTAAGATACCATTCTTGACTTTGTCAATTATTAAACGGAAGAGCTTTACATTGACCAAACTAAGGGACACATTCCATTCATCCACTATCAAAAAAATGTAGACTAAAAATTCCCCATCCATCGCGGACAAAAATAAGGTTGTTTTTAACGTAGAACAAGGGGTCATGTATGATGACCTAACGGCCGATGAGTTGGTCCAATAACATGTCATCTAATCATCAACAGTCGCAATCCCTCCCCATGACCCCTGGACAATAAAATCCCTCCCGTTGTTGTTCCCATTCTCTGCGTGTGTACGCCCAGCAAATTATCCGTCATGATGTCAGTCCAGCGAGGCCAATGTCTTGTGCCCTGAGTTGGAGACGAGACGTGTAGTTGAGTCTCATCTTACATCAACATCACCCTATTAATCCACAGGTAGAGACTTGTGCGGAATGTTCATTCCCGGAAAGACATAATTGGCTGAACAGGATGCAGTATGTAGAACGCGCGTCTTCTAGAATTCATCAAGAATTCTTGCAACTGAGCTAAATGACGTTACTATAATTAATTCTACCTACAACATAAACAAACGGCATCAACTTGCCGCGATAAGAAAACATCGTCGAGCTAGTTCATTACTCACTGCATATGGTCCTGATAAATCACGCATCCAGGTCTGGTATTTCACGGGAAAACGGCTTTCTACCCTGGAGCACCGTATGAGTAAGACAGCCACTGACGTACCGGCAACAAACCCGCCGACTGGCCGGGAATAACAACCACTTTCTCGTATTCACGGCACTGTAGTTTCTACGCAATTAACCATAATCCTAACCACAATCTGGGGAAAAAGCGGCAAAAGATGCCGTTGTCAAATATACATACCAGATATGAGTCTGTTTCTCCATGTAAAACCAAGTCTCCGAGTTTCCGGCCATGTCCGGCCTGCATGTTCCAAACTCCAAACGTCGGCTCCGATGTCGTTTCTCCCGGCATGCCAGATCCGTGTTGAGTTGTTCGAGTGTCGAGATTGGCGATGCTGAAAGAAAGAGTAACAGAGGAGAGAGCAAAGATTGGGCGGCCGCTCTTGAGTACCTAGCTACAGTTGGATCTTTGAAAGAATGAAACCGAGATCTTTTAATATAAAAGAGACAGCTCATCCTGTCCAAGAACTCATTCTCACAATCACAACAATTACAACTCAATCCAACCAACAACGCAACTACAGCAATCCTCCAACCTCAATCAACCCAAAGCCATATACATCTACAGTCTAATACCTAATATTTGATATCACCACATCAAACCAAACAAAATGGCTGTCATCACTGAAACTCCCAAGGCCTTTGACTTCATCGTCGTTGGAGGTAGGCCTTTGACTCAAACCCTCATTCCCTTCGAACCACATACTAACTAACCATCACTAGGTGGGACTGCCGGCTGTGTTGTTGCTGGGCGTCTCGCAGAGAACCCCAACGTCTCCGTTCTCATCGTCGAAGCTGGCATTGACAACCCTTCCGCCGTCGACGCAATCACCACCCCAGCTACCGCCTTCACCCTTCGTGGTTCCAAGTATGACTGGTCTTTCAAAACCGGCATGATTGATCGACCCGAGTACACTCGTATTGAAAAGCCCAACACTCGCGGCAAGGTCCTCGGTGGCAGCTCGTGTCTTAACTATTACACCTGGATCCCCGGCAGTGCTGCTACTTTTGACGACTGGGCTGAGTTTGGTGGTGATGAGTGGACCTGGAAGACTTGCAAGAAGTACCTCTACAAGCCGGCAACCTACCATGACGACCGTGGCGAGCATCGTCCTGAGCTTAAGTACATTGGAGAGAACGGCCCACTTCCCGTTTCTCATTCCGACCTTCTCCCTGAGACAGAGGCTTTCCGTGAGGCTCTGACCAAGGCCTGGGTCAGCAAGGGCGAGGTTCTCACCGATGATGTGCACAATGGTGAAATGCATGGTCTGTGGAAGTGTATCAATACCATCTACAACGGCAAGAGATCTTCCAGCTGGCGATTCCTTGAGGGCAAGTCCAACATCACTGTCCTGGGCCAGACAAACGCGAAGGAGCTGATCTTTGAGGACGGCAAGGCTGTCGGTGTTGAGGTCATCGATCCTACTGGCCAGGTCATCTCTCTTCGAGCCAAGCACGAGGTCATTCTCTCACTTGGTGTTTACGAAACCCCCAAGCTGTTGCTGCTCTCTGGTGTCGGCCCTCAGAAGGAACTTGACAAGTTCGGCATCAAGACGGTCCTCGAGTCCAAGCATGTTGGTCAGAACCTTCTTGACCACCCAATCTTGCCCCATGTCTTCAAGATGAAGGATGGCTACGGTCTCGACAAGCACCTCCTGCGACCCGGTCTGGAGAAGGACGCCGCTGCCTCAGCCTACCGTTGGAAGAACAAGGGCCCCATGACCAGTGGTCTCCTCGAGCTTGTTGGTCTTCCCCGAATCGACAAGTACCTTGAGAAGGTGCCCGAATATGTGGCTTACAAGAAGGCCAACGGTGGCGTTGATCCTTTCGGTCCCGGCGGCCAACCTCACTTTGAGATTGATTTTGTGCCCATGTTCTGCGATGCCTTCCAGTGGCACATTCCCACACCACCTTCTGGTGATTACTTTACCGTCATTGTCGACTTGCTCCGTCCTCTTTCCCAGAACGGCACCGTAACGCTCAACTCGACCAACCCTCTTGAGCAGGCCAACATCAACATCAACTTTTTCTCCAACGATCTTGACTTGGTTGCCATGCGCCAGGGCGTCCGTTTCGTCGACGACATCATTCTCAATGGTGAAGGCATGAAGGACATCATCGAGGAAGACTACCCCTGGGCCATGCCTCGCCAGTCAGATGAGGCCATGGACACTTTGATCAAGGAGCGATCCCAAACTGGTTTCCGTAAGTCTCGAGTACCCACGCATTGGCAGTTCATATGACTACAGGTAGCTGACAATTTGACAGATCCTTGTGGTACAGCCCGTCTTGGAAAGACTATCGACCAGGGTGTCGTCGACTCCAAGCTCAAGGTGTTTGGCATTGACAATCTCCGTGTTATCGACGCCTCGGTGATCCCTGTGATCCCCGACTGCCGTATCCAGAACTCGGTCTACATGATTGCTGAAAAGGTTTGTCTCATATCACCATGCAACTTGGAACATGCTAACCATCCGGACAGGGAGCTGACATTATCAAGGCTGCCTACCCCAGCTTGTACGCCGCTTAGTGGTAGAGCACTCGGTAGTTATCGACGAGCTCCAGCTGTTTAGTGTCCTCGTTCTGGCCTTTCGTTAAGTAATAGATTAATTGAGTTGATGGGTATGGAGTTGGAGTATAGATATAGATATAGAATTATAGACGAATAAACAAACCTGTTTCTTTTTGCAGCTTCTCTTGGTAAGGAGTACAGCGTTGTCGATTGAGCTGGTGCACGGATGTATATGCACTCAGCATCCAACATCATGTTTGAGATTGACCATTGAATCAGGATTTTCTAGGCAGCATGGCTATTATCACTGAATATGCATGGTAGCTACCAGCCTACCAGAAGAGTTGTTGAAAGGGCTGAGTTGCTGGCACCACTGATCAGCAAGATGTCGGGAAGTAGTGCCTGGGCTAAGCAGCCGGCGCTAATCCCAAAGGAGTTCCATGCTACGACTGCCAATCACGGTGTACCCTGGCTGTCGGCGCAGTTTGCTGTGCCCCTGAACTGACACTCATCAGTCATCAGCGACTTGCCCAATTTGGTTCTACGCGGCGCGACGAATGGCTGAATTCTCGGCAAGCTTGAACATCCAAAGAAACGTGGCTCACTTACACAAGATATCTAAAAGACTACTAGCTTGACATGTCTCTATGTTACACCAGGTCCAATCATTTCTATCAAGTCCTACGCAAATCCATTCTTGGTGGCTGCGCCTTGTCGTCAAAGGGCATGGGCGAGAAGAAATTCAGCTGCCCAAGAGGTAGAGAGTATCATCCAGCGAAGTATATATAACCTGCCTGGCCGCAGGATAGAAATGCTACAATGAAATCAGTATCACAACTTGAGCTCTCAGTACCATTAGTACTGGAAGAATCCTAATTCAACACCATGGCTAATCCGACACTCGACAACCTCTATGGCTACAATGCCAATGAAATTCTCCCCATTGTTGCTGCAGTCTTGGTTGCAGTCTCCACATCATGGCACGCATATCAGAATAGGTGAGCAGCATGGCATGGTCTACAACTCACAGCTTCTTCACATACTAATGAAACCTAGCAAATATGGGTTCTGGAGAGTCACCTTCTTCATGTTTTACGCAGGCCTATTCTACACAATCGGTTGGGTCATGAGAATCATCTCAGTTCGCAAACCTGACCAATTGGCTCTGTATATAATGCAGAGTGTCTTTATCTACCTCGCTCCTCCTATCTACTCTGCTGCCGAGTACAACACTCTAGGACGTTTAATGCATTATCTTCCTATGCATTCCATCTTCAACCCGAACAGAACTGTCTACATCTTTGTCTTTGCGGGTACCCTCGTCGAGTCGCTGACTGCCATCGGTGCCGCCTGGATGGCAGCTGGGTCGGGGATTGATGACAGAGACCGCTATCTTCTAGGAGCCACTCTGATGGCTATCGCTGTCGTCCTCCAGGCGGTGGTTGAGATTGTCTTCATTGTCATGGTTGGCATTTTGCACCACCGCTGCGTCCGATCCAAGATGCTACCCAAGAATGTGCGCACCTTGTTCATCATGCTCTATGGCACATCGCTACTCATTCTTGTCCGCTGCATTTTCCGAGCCGTTGAGACATTCCAGCTTCGAGACATTCTTGATGGCAGTGGAAAGCAAGATGAAGCGCTGCTCAAGCACGAATGGCCACTTTACGTCTTTGAGACGATTCCTGTCGCTTTATACACCTACTGGCTCAACTTCGTCCATCCCGGTCGTTATCTTCCTAAAGATACAAAACAGTATCTCGATTTTGATGGCAAGACTGAACGAATGGGCCCTGGATGGATCCACAAGCGACACTGGATAATGTTCGTCCTCGATCCTTTTGACTTCATCGGCATGTTCACAATGGAGAAGAGAGACCAGTACTACCTGGAACCTCAGCGCTGGTCCGAGACCGAAAATTGTTTTGCTCAGGGTAGAGGCTCCAACATTAGACAAGGCAGTTATTTGAGGATTCGTAAGGAAGGATCTTGATCGATTTTGTATCGAAGCGGCACGGACTTTGAGACGAGAGATCGGCAATATCAACGTCAGTGTAGGTTTTTCTTCAATTGCGTTTTTGGTATGATGTCAGTATACAGTTCCTGCAGTATGTTTTATTTTTCTTCTCTAGAGGATACAGATTATGGCCGTTAGGTGTGATTAATGTCAGTTTTTAGAAACGATAGTATATTTAAAGATGAGGAAGAGGAAGTCTGGTTAGGTAGTCAAGTACACGTATTTCATACAATCGCAATCTATATAAACTCAATCATTGCAAGTGTTCAAATTAATTGCCTGGTGTAAGTACGTGTAAGCCCTCATTGAGTTGAAGGCGGTTAGCGGCAGTTGGGTCCCCAGTCGCCAAATCCGGACCCACAAAGTGCCAAAAGCATCACTAGTTTTCTGCAGACGACCCGAGAAATGACGTAGATGGTGTCAATGCAGGGTTCTTGCCAAGCAGGTTCTCTCCCAAAGGTGCAAGCCAGATCAACTGGTTTCCCCTGCCCAGGCGGCAGGAAGGATGATGGGCTTGGAGCGTCATTCATCGCCAAGGGATGCTGTTTTTGTTGTAATACAGTAAAACCTCTTGTCTAAATTCCGACGATATTTCTGTTGGTTATTGAGATGATCGGATGGAATGGAGAGGCAGGGTCCTTTTTCATAGCTAGAGTTACATCGTGAAGAATTGCGTAAACAACCCCGAAGGCTATTTGCAACTCATGATCAAGCGGGATGCCCGGAATTTACAAGATACCGTACGTAGCATGGCATGTTGCACTGAATAAAGGACCCATATCATCACAGACGTAACTGCCTCCCCATCCTCACCCACCGGTACATGCTATACCCGGTTTTTAAGCTAAGTGAGGAGCCTCTTTCCACGCAATTCGATTTTTGCTCGCCACTAAAATCGAAAGCTTATCACACCTTACGATTTGTGTTTGTGTTCTTCATTCTTTCTTCACATACCACCTACGTACTTCATTCTCAAGCCGTCGATAGCTTCGTTGACATTTACCCTTTTCATATTATATAATTCACTCGAATCCTCTCGATCAACCCAATCCCCACCAGGTCCTCACTGTTCTCCTCCTCGTCCCCATCTACCACAATGCCTGAAGTGCGTAGGGGTAGTCTTCACATCACTTCAGACCCTGCCCTTATATCGAATAAGGCTTCCGCATCTGCCGATGCACTGAAACCAGCACGCCCAAATCCCACGTATTCCCATCATTCTTCTCATGACCGCGTCCGCTTCGATTCTCCAACTGCCTCTTCACAACGACGCCATACTCTAGGTCCGGAATCCACAAACATACCACGACCAAGCCTTTCATATTCCCAGCGACCCCATGCTGAAGCTTACTACGATTCTCGAGCTGCTACACAAGACGAGTACAAACGACGAGCAAAGACGCTACAAGAGTACTATGATGAGAATCCGCATCTACTCCCACAACTACCGTTTACTTGGCATCACGGCTGGAAACGCTGGCGCCTTTTCATTTTCGCCTTCTTAGTTTTTGTCGACGCATCTGCTGTACCGATTGCTTTGTACTATGGCATGCATTACGCTGGCGATGTTGAAGGGTGGATTATCTTTGCTATTGTGACGACAATCTGGGGTGGGCCTACGTATGTTGAGTTCGCCGTCCGCACACTACGGCTGATGAAGAAGGAGAGATTCTACCGACCACTGGGTACAGAGAGCCGGTGGTGCTTTGATATGTTGAACTGGGCCTCGACACTCACCATCTTCGTCGTAACTGTCCTTTTTATTGTCGGTAGCGCCCCTCATATTGTCTGGTTGAGAGTTTTGTGTATGCCTGCGCCTGCTATTCTTTGGTGTCTCGGTGGTGTACTGTTCTTCATCAATCTTTACAACTACATGGGATGGAAGGCCCCCTTCCGTATCAGCTCAACAGCCAAAGGGGAAAAGGTGAGTCTGGTGGATGGTTGCCCTTGCTACAAGCTACGCTTATACTGACAAACTTCCAGGTTCTACCTGGCGCCTACTACTTTATCGAGGATCTTGTCGCAGTTAATGCCGGCGGTGGACGACCATATCGTGAGGCTTTAGCAGCTCGCTACAAAGCCAGCCCTCGCTTTCGAAAGATGCTCTATACACAATCTATGTTTTACGCCATCCCATCTCTGATCCTTGCCGCTGCCCTAACAGTAATTGTGGTGATCCCTCAGGTTCCTGCAACTGGCGCGTATGGGATCTGCTGGGCTGTCCCATTTCTTTGGGCTGCGCTTTGGGCTGTTATCAGCATCAAGTGGTGTAAGAGAGATATGGTCAAGGAAAGATTAGAGTGGGAGGCAGATATTCAGCCCGATAACAAGGAGGCTACTATGAGACAGCCCTCTGTCTAAAAATGGGGATTACTGGAGAAAGTTGTTGTACATATGATATTCACGATTCTTTTCCTTTGTGAGCGAGCTTGATACACGCCATGGAATTCAAAACACAATGCATTCGGCAACGTGTATCGGAAAGTGACACCAGATTTAAAAGGGATTAAATGTACGTTATCTACATGTACTAGTATATAGTATACCGTATCACGTAACTGTATAATACTCATTGTCCTCCAACAGGGCGGAGCATGAGAGGTACACTAATATCTGAAGGCCCATTCCATCTGCTGAAATCGATATCGAGTGCATCAATCTGCTGGAAGCCATGCTTCTCATATAATCCCTTGCCAACGGCTGATGATTCTAGATAGGTAGGTAGCTTTAGACGATCGGCTTCTGCAAGACCCCATTTAAGTAGCATGGCACCAGCACCACGTTTTTGATGATCTGGATCAGTGTGAAGGAGTTTGAGGTCTGGTTTATCAATATCAGGCTTGGTTATTCTGAAAAACCTGAAGTAAAGGCATATTTGCCAAACTTACATGCATACGCCTTTCCATCCATCAACTCAACTCGCTTTCTGTTCATACCCCCAAAGAAAGCATCGCAAGCTTCTGGGTTTGAACCAGGCCCCCGATCGGAAGAAGGTGAGTAGTGCTTTGGCGGTGACTCCCAAAAGTACCACAAGGAAAACGCAATCATCTGCTCATCCTCAGGCAAGTCGATGTCGACGACCTTGGCACATCGGCAGGCTGGATCATTGCGGAGAGACTCGAGCAGTGGGTCCTTGGTATCGCTGGTCTGGTCTATTCTTCGGGTGCCAGGGAAGAGGATCGGACTGAGAGGACTTTTCGCGTAGGCCCGTTGCTCGATGATGTTGTTACGGGGGAGGTCAGCCTCACCCGCGGGGAGGACCTGGAGAGTCATGACGGATATGGATGCAGGCTGAAAACGCAAGTACTAACTATATGTGCAGGACTACGGGCTAGTATTTATTCACTTTCGAAAGGTCTCAAGTCACCTCGATCATGGATTATGATCCCAATATCGGCGAGCTCGTTTTGGACAAGCTCGAAAGCCGGACCAGTTGCGTTCTCGGCCGGGATAACGTAACGTTCGGGAATCCGGGGTCTTCAAGGTGGGGGTTTTACCTCTGGTATATATGGTACGAGGTGACATGGTGAGGTAACAATGTCGAGTTATCTATGGTACCTAGGAAAGAACCGAAGAAAGTAAAGCAGGTAAAATGTGGAAAGCTGCTGCTACTTTCCTCAAAAATCATTCCTTCAATCGAATTCAGTTCATTGTTTCCTCTTCACCCTTACTTTCATCGTGTCCTGATCCATTTCGTGTCTCTAGCTCTGCTAGTACGTGTATGTTAGTACCAGTATCCCTTGGCACTTGACATGGAAGCTTCCAGTTTTAAAACCGAGAGAGACTAGGTCGGCAGGTAGTACCTATCTCTCTCACTGTTCGGATTTTCTGAATCGCCGATAACCCGAGAAAATTCATGTCCAGCCACACACAGCCAAACGTCTACCCTGGTTGGTTGGTTGATTGGATTACTGGGCTGGCTGTCCAGGTCCAGTGAGTGAGTCGCCTCTTCACTTTTTTTGCAGCATCTCGACTTTTTTTTCTGCCTCATCTATCCCGCTTAAATCGTCAACCGGACCTCATCCCTCACTCCGCCCTACCAATATCCGACCGCCCGCTGCGTCATCGCTCCTTTGATCCCACTCTCTTCGTAATTTACACCACAGCAAACAAAAATCTTCTAATTTATCATGGATCACGGACGCGACCCCTGCCCTTGGGTTATCCTCAATGACTTTGGCGGTGCTTTCTCTATGGGCGTAAGTTCATTGTTCGATCCGTCACCTCGAAACCACGATACACGGACCGCTGAATTTGAGAAATTATCGCAATCTTGGCATCAATTCGCTAACACATCGGGTCTTTAGGCCATTGGAGGCACTATCTGGCATGGCATCAAGGGTTTCCGTAACTCTCCTTACGGTGAACGACGAATCGGCGCTATCACAGCCATCAAGATGCGTGCTCCCGTCCTAGGAGGCAACTTTGGTGTCTGGGGTGGTCTCTTCTCAACTTTCGATTGCGCCGTCAAGGGTGTTCGTCAGAAGGAGGATCCCTACAATGCCATCATTGCTGGTTTCTTCACAGGTGGCTCACTCGCCATCCGAGGTGGTTACAAGGCCGCCCGTAACGGTGCCATCGGCTGTGCTGTCTTGCTTGCTGTTATCGAGGGTGTCGGTATTGCCTTTGGCAAGATGCTCTCTGGCAGCACCAGGCTTGACGGCCCTCAGGCTGTGGGCGGCGAGCAGGCCATGTAAGAGACGAACGACAACGAAACCGAAACGATTATTGAAAAACGATTTTCCCCATTCGATGTCCCCATTCGATGTCCCCATCCCCCCTCAACTCCATAACTTTTTTTTATCTTATTACGAGGTGTTTCTGTCCAAGATGGACCCTCTTGTATACTTTTTTGTTTGACAGCTTCCAACAAGAACAACGAACATCATTCTGGTCGGAGCTTTAATCTTTCCCTGCTCGCATCGGGCCGGCGTTCCATGTACAATTAGAGAGCAAAGATATCTGGGAAGGTAGGCAGGGTGCGATTTTGGCTTAGCGAAAAAAACAAGGGAGGTTGCTGCATTTATCCATCGGGAGAGATGCAGACTGGCTCGGGTCAGACGACGACGAGAGAGAAAGAGAGAGATGCCATGTGTTGGTAGTATATGTACGATTCTCCCAAAACGACGCAACAAAAAGGACGGGTTTTCAGCATGGCAGGACTCTTATTTGTCTTTTTGAAACGGGAAATGCTTTCTGATTGGGATCTAAAGCTATATCATGTTTCTTATTTCCGCACAATAGGTGCAGATCAAGTGCAATGTATTCTCTGTTCTGCCCCAAACGCCTTCCTACCCCCCGCGAGTGCTATTCATGGTTCATCAGACGACCCATTTGTCCAGATACTCATCTCAGGCTTTCCCTGGTCGTTTATCCACGCCCGAAACATGCCGCCGCAGTTGAAGTCCATGAGGACCTGAGACCGTACTTCAACAACCTGTCCGCTCCTGTCGCGGATGACGGCACATTCGATACCGATAATACCACCTTCGCCCTCACCAGTCCGGCCCCAACGGTCTCCTGCGCTCTTTGCCAATTCACCTCCTGGTCCTGCTACTTGCGACACAGCGGAGGCACTGGTGGCGGGTTTCCATCTTGCTATTGCGGCTGCGGTGCGTAGAGCGCTAGTTCGTAGGAAAGAGTCGCCGTTTCCTGTGCCAGAGCCGCCGAATGATCTCGTTGTTCTTGTGTGGTTGTCGGGGGCGATCGGAGAGTATGTGAATGGCGTGGGAAGACAATCCGTGAGGTAGCCCTTCAACGTATCGCTCAGGGTGACCACGGGTCCTGGCATGTTCATCGTGTGATTCAGTCTCTCCAATATTGTCATCTCCGTCGAGCCCTCTTCTGTCCACTCCTCCGCCCAGAAACCTGCTCCAAGTGTGGGTGTATCACCGATACGGCCGGTCAACTTATTCGTCAAACCTCCTGTGCTCGTAGCCGCACATATCACGCCATCTTGATCTAGAGCAACAGCACCACACGTTCCCTGTGGGAGGTACTCTTCGGCACTCCAAGTTGCAAGTCCGTGGCCCTTCTTCTCACGTTCCAGCGCTCGAACATGCTCATCCCAGCGACGTTGTGTGAAGAAATACTCTGGTTCGACGACTTCCAGCCCGTATCTCTTGGCGAGTACCTCTGCTGACCTGCCGTGTATCTGGCTATGACCCTGAGCCGACGGTACGTCAAGATCCCCACCGTCTAGAAAAGCATCACTCGGTTCAAGATCATGTTCTCCCTGCTCAAGAATCTTGCGAGCGAGGAGGATTGGGTTCTTTACGTGACGAAGACCCATGACACCCACACCGCGTTTCTTATAACCCCGAGAGACCATAACGGAAGCTTCAAGCTCATTAATACCATCACGAGTAAAGACAGATCCGTGGCCGCTGTTGAAGAGAGCATCATCCTCAAGTAGCCGAACTGCAAAGGTGGCCGTGTCTAATGCCGATGGAAGTCGTGTGTGATAGAATGACGAGGCTTTGGCGTGTTGCTTGACCGGGGTTGTCATATATGCATTTGTTTTTGTTATCTAATCACCAGAAGATCTGTCAGATGGAGTATTCGAGTTAATCACGCCAAATAACTCACAACGCTGATAAGAGCTTCACGATATGCCTGAAATGTCTCGGGTGGATAGCTGTCACGGCGAATATTGCCTGCTCCGCCGTGGATGATGATCCTGGGCCGGATTTTGACACTTGTTGTCTTTTGAGATTTGTATTCCATCATGTCATTTATTTCTGAATATGATGATTATACTTGAGAAATGAGGCGGTGGAAATGATTGCTGAACTTGGGAGACCTTGACGTGATTGACAACCACCCAGCATCATGACTCAGCACATACCCTGTACTTAAGACGACGAAACCAAAGTGTCATCGTGTTGTGCGCCTTATACCACCACCCACAGTTGACCTCTTTTAATGAACTACGAACACGATCACGGAGCCTTGACCAAGGCCAATGAATGAGAATTAAAAACCAGTTTGTAAATGGTAGAGAATATCTTACCAAAGACAAAGATCCGGAACTCTTCCATACTTTACAAGGGGTATCATTCTCTCACATTGCTATCCTGCATCCAGCATCATTATCCTCGCATCCGTTTAAACGTTGTCACAATCAGCACAACATCCCGGGAAATACAAGACCAAGATATTTCAGTGCCCGGTCAAAAGGATAGCTGACCGCACTGCTTTATCAACATCCTTTGGCCGCAACCCAGGTGTCCGGCCTAGGCAAACTGCCATACCCGTCAAATCTATGCGGTGTTAGTCATACTGTAACAGTGGTGCGTAAAATTTATGACATACCCGCTACGAGTCGGTTGACATCGATTGTGACTTTAGTTTTCATCCAAGGTGAACTCCATGCCTGTGTAGCATACCCAGAGCTATCTCCAAAACTTCCCATTGACACGCTGAACTGTTGAGTGTCATGGCGAGGGACCTCAGTCGCTGGTAGATCCAGGTTCAAATTCATAGTAGTCATACTGAAAGAAGAATCCAGTAATGATGGCGTGCTAAATCCTGTCGTTGTGGGCGGTATGGCCCCAGCCCACGAGTTTCGCACATCGTCTGTATCCCTTCTGGATTGAGATAGTATGCCCGAGGCCGACCCCGGCGCTTCTTGCTCTCCAAAGAAGCCGCCTTTGCCCTGAGATTGCGGCATCCCAGTGCTGGGAGGAGTGTTGAAAGCCTCGAGGTCAATCTCAGCATCCACAAAATCGGAACTCTCGGGAATGACGATGCCTCGTTTTCGTAGGTACATTTCGACCTCATCAGCATCGTAAAAGTCACCTTCAAATCCCTTGTACATCATACGCATCCTGTGGCTGATGTGATCATCTCGTGCGGCTTCAACTTCCGGGTCAAATGGACCCATAGAGTAGCCAGTTATCTCGGACGGTCTATAGGGATCTGATAGACCTCGATTTCCGATCGGCAGATGGCTGTCCTGCAAATCAGTTCCCCCTTGTGTGCCACTACTGGTATTGCTGAAGTCGAATGCTCCTGCACCCCCAAGATTTGTGAATGGATATTTCCAATTGTTCAACGACTCGTTTGGAGGCTTGCCGAGGACAGCTTTCAGTCGTCTTATGATGGCTTCTTTTGGTTCAAAGAGTAAGCAAAAACCAAACACGGCAGCATAACGATGGGGTGGCGGGTTTATCATTGATGCCAACCTAAGTCCGGCTTCGACAGTTGCTCTTTGCAGACGTCGACCAAAGGTCCGTTCGTGAGACGCGTAAGAAGAAGGAGACGGCAGACTGATAAACGGAGATGGAGTAAAAGCATTGGCTAGTAGATGGGCGTGTGTTTGAACATCATATACAGGAAAGCTTGCATTTTCAGTTGTAGGTTGAGTGATGATTTCATATGAGCCATTAGGGGGCGGTGTTGTTTGCACGGCCGTGCCTCTCGAAGCAACATCGGAGATAGACGTTTCAAGATTCTGGCGACTGGTGGATAACGTCGGCTCAGGTGCAAAGCTGCCTGATGTCAATGGTTGGCTCGTGTCGTTCTCCCATCCCTCCTGCTGGCCAGAGCCCGAATCTGTCGAGTCTGAACTTTCGTGACTGATAATGACGCTGTTGTTTCTGGAATTGTTGTCGCGGGGCTTCCTTGTCAACGACAGAAATTTGCGAGTCGAGTCATTCAAGCGTCGAGCAACTTCAGGTGCGCCCTGAAGTAGGCCCTGGGAGAGGAGAAAGTCGTAAAACCCAAGAAACTCACGACCCATGTCATCATTAGTTTGCTCAAGTTCCTTAACCCTCTGCTCAAGAGTGGTGATGGCAGTATCTTTGCGATTCCGGTACGCCCGCTGAGCAAGACGGATCTGAGTCCGTCGACGCTGTTGTGCGTTAGTACGCCGACTCGTTCATTTGGTAAACGTGAGCTGGAGGTTATGTAATTGAAATTTACAATTGAAAGAGCAAGAAGCATACCTCTGCGGCAGTCTCATCACTAGTATCTAGGCGGGGCCTCCCTCTTGATCGTTTCGTCTCGTGTTCATCAAGACCTGTATTAACAGCACTTGCCCGCTTCCTCGAGGAAGCGGACTCACGTTCGGAGTGCACGCTTGCAGACATGGCGAGTGAATTGATGTTTGTGATGAGTTGAAGTTGATGATGTGTAACATAATACTAGTAGTAGGTAACATGCATCGACCAAGTCACCTGGTAAGTTACCGGTATTCGGTAAAGTGTAATGGTGTTGCCAGGCTTTCATTGGCTACTAACAATGTTCACTCCGAGCTGGGAGGTAACTTTTAGAAAGGGTATTTCAGTTGGTTACAGTACCTTACCTAGTCTCACCTGCCGGCAGTTAGGGGAGGTTTAGAGTTTGTATACCTTCCACCTCACCCGTACGGTTGCCCGGTGGTTTGTCAGCAGCGTCGCAGGTCACCCTAGTAGGGAGGGAGATCTTGGAGTCATGACTTGGATCATAGATAGTTTCATAGACCAGTACGTCCTGAAGACACTAGAAATTAATATCTAGTGAAGTTAGATACATATACATAAAAGACCTTTGGCGAGAATGCCCTATGGAAATATAAGTATGCCAAAAGCAATTGCCAATACCTGATTGTGCGGTTGAATTCCGCTACCTACGTACCTCCTGTACCCGTCAATGAAAGTCGTAGATCTCCCTGGGGGAAAGTGGACCTGAAGCCTACTTCCCCCCGCCTGTCTGGTTGGAGGTAATGGGCTAAACGGGAGGCTGAACGGGCAACGACCCTGGTAATTACAGTACGTGTGCACAGTACAACAGGTGGAAGGGACTGTCAGGAGGGCAACGAAACGTCCCAAAATGTTGCAGGAAAAGCAATGTCACATCATTGTGGCAGAGTCTCTAGAATAGAATGGTGGAGGGAGGGATGCATCCAATGGCGAGATAGCAAGATAGCGAGATACCTCACTACGATGCACGAATGCTATAGTAATGCATGTTCTTACCTATTGTCTCGTTCTTCAGCTCACATATCGGGCAGCTGGCTGACCACCACTGTGACTGCGACTGCATCCAGCCTAGGACGGGAAGAAGGAACGGAAAGGACCGCCTATCTCATGAGAAGCTGTTAATTTGATAATCCATCAGCGGCTGAAATAGGGTAACAGCAAGACATCATTCGAGGCTATGCTATCACAACATTCGCTTCTATTGCTCGCAGTTGCTCTGGAAGAACTTATTCTCTCTCCCGTAAACGTTATATACCAACTAATTGCCATTCAAAACAAGTTTCGTTTTCAGTTTTGAGATTTCCCTTTCCAACCAGCAGCCATCAACTCCCTCTCCTCGTGAGGCTCGCTCATACGTGAGCTGTCGCCATTTTTGTGCTTCATCCAAACCTATCATCCTCAAAATACGAGACGAGATACGGCCATCTTACACACGAATCTGTAGCCATGGGTGATCGAGATCATGCATGGACGTTCGTTGGCCAAACACAACCTACACAAGAGTCTGTTCGTCAAATACAGGCCCAGCAAGAAGCCAAGGAGCTAGAATCTATTCTCAATTGGACGAATGATAGCAACTGGCCCAACATGTGAGTCGACAGTCACCGATTGTATCTTTGACGACTTCATGTCTGACAATACACCTATCTTCATAGGCATGAACGCCTTTTGAGTGGCCCGAGTGCGAAGCGGTTTGATAGCAGACTCAACATTGTCAATGCGACGCTGGGCAGAGGTTCTTATGGCCATGTCCAGCACGTAACTTATGGCTCAGTGGCACTGGCTCGAAAGTGCATCTACAACAGGGTCATACCCATTACTGAATTATATGAGGAGGTTTTGAACATGAAGAAACTTGATCATCCTCATATCGTGAGATTAGTTACCGCATACTCTCCTAGAAACTTCGAGCTTCGCTTACTTATCTGGCCCCTTGCTGTCTGTAGCTTGGGCGATTTGTTGCATCATCTTGGCGACATACGTCTTCATGGTGTCGTCGACGAGGAAGCCCTTGATCAAATTGAAGCTTTGGACATTGGGGACCTGAAAGGCTTTGGGCCCACGTACGATCATGAGAGTGTTGACTTCAGTCAGAACAGTCCTTTCAGATATCTCCGAAGTATACTTGGATGCATAGCTAGGGGCTTGGAGTACTGCCACAGGTACAAAGTCCGACACCTCGATATCAAACCAGACAACATCCTACTCAAGCCGAATCGGGTTTATATAGCTGATTTCGGTATCTCAAGAGATGTGAGTGAGCAGGAAGAGACAGTGACTCAGCGTCAATTTGGTACGCCGAAATGGTCAGCGCCTGAAATAGGGGTGAAACCTGATGTCAGCATGCAGCTCGCAGATGTCTTCTCACTCGGACTCGTATTCCTGAACATAGCGTCAGTCTTGTACAATGCTCCCCTCTCCGAATTTCACAAGGCCCTGGAACGTCCGCGCAAGATATCTGGCGAAGAGTGTCCCATCATGATCATGCACGACAAGCTTGAGCTTTTCATGAATACACTCACACGCTCCTCCACAAACTCTCCTATTGTCAGAAAATACCATGGCGACGGTGAGACTGTCAAAGCTCGACCTATCATTCACCTGATCTCTACCATGATTGCCTCAGATCCCCAGAAACGACCTCGAGCAGCCAAAGTTGACGAGAAGCTCTCAACACTGGGAGGCTTGCAGCAAGTTTACCATGGTGATTGCTGCAAGCATTCTCTTGCATGGGTTGAGGAACGATGGGACATGAAATGGAAAGTCAAGTTCGGAAGACTCTCGGATTTCAAACAAGAGACAGACCAGTTAAAACAAATGGTCATGCATCTAAGGGAAGCGAATGAAAGGAGCCAAGAGGCGATCGAGAATGAACATAGGGCTCGACATGAGGAAACATACAGGCTACAGTCCAGACTTCAAGAATTGGAGGAGAGATGCCAGGCACTTGAAGTAGAGAATATGGAACTGCAAAGGATTACGATGGAGTGGCCAGTTCAAGCTGTCCCAACAGGATACAACGAGGCTAGTTCTGGGTATACTTCTCACAAGCTAACACCTAGAGGGCTATCAAATAATCGTCCGAAGCCAGATGCCCCGTTCAGGCAACCGATAGATCAGTACAATCCTCCTGATGTCCGCAGGGCTAACCGACGATCAAACAATGCGCGGATGACCCAAGCCCAGAAGCAGCCTGTGGTATCTGGTATGTCAGACGGCTTGGCACGTCATAGTCCGGCTGGGAAGAGGGCGACTTCAAGCTCCCCATATGTTATCAATCCCTCCGGTTACCCAATACACTCTGACAAGCCAATACCTCAACGTACGGGATCCGTCCCTCACAGCTATGCTGGCGCTCCGAACTTCACCCATGAGCCAAGTGACCAAAGCATGACCAATAGCAGCGTAACATCCTCAGTTTTCTCGAACATGAGTACAGACACTGCGGCAACTCCTGTGCAAAGCAGCCCGGCTCTCAAAGGTCAAGCTTTCGAATTACCATCTGTACAGACTGCACAATGGGGTCAGCTGCCCGGCCCTCGCTCAAACCCCTTCCGAGGGTCAACTCCCAAGCCACCCTTTCCTGCCACCAAACCAACAGGCAATTCACCTACGCCGGCATCGCCCCGAGCTACACCGGCATCCATGGGACAGCCAACCCTAGGAATACTTAGACATCCTGATCAACAGATACGACAGAGCCCTGCCTCTCCGCAACCAAGTTCCAAGAGCTGGGCTCAAATTGCATACGACAGCAAGGCTGTGGGCCGGAAAATGCAGATGAGGCCAAAGTCCGGAATCAAGATGCCCAATGTTCATAACCAGGGGACGGAAGAAAGCAGAAGATGAGCCATTGCGTTGTTGTGTTAGCAGTAGCTTATAGTGGTCGAGTTGAGCCAGCTTGACGTTATGAGTGAACAACGCAATCTTGAAACCCCACGAGAATCAAGCCGGTTAACCTGGGATCGAAACAGTTGAAGATAGCATCAGCGATAACAAGCAGAGCCATTTACAGCAAGGGCTCTAACACAATTTTGATATCATTTCTATTTTTTAGAAAATTCATCTTCCAGACTCCAGCCATGTTCGTGAAAACAAGGGTATATGCGGCGTGTGATTTACATTATTGATACAACACTTGACCATCCATCCTCAGAAGGACCGAGCATTTCTGAAGGAACGGCCATTATTCTTTGTAGATGCTCCACCCCCCTTTATCTCAGTAACGGAATCGCCATGATTTCGTAACTTGGCCGAGACGTTACTGGACGGCATTGCCCAGCCTGTTGATACAGTCTCGTTGACCGGCTCTTTGCTGAGACCCAGGCGCTTACGTTCGGCACGATCGACTTTTTCCATCCACTGGTCGGTTGCGAAAGGATCTGCGACCGTCTCCTCGGGGTGCTTCTGAGGTTGGGCGGTGGTGTTAAGGTGAACTTTGCTCAAGGTCATGCTTATGGTCTCATCCTGAGCGGCTCGGTCGGACGCTTCTCGTTCCTCCTGGGCTAGAGCTCTCTCCTCGTCGACAAGATTCTGTAGTACCTTGCCACGGACGGTCCAATCCCCCCATATGCCATCCAGTTTCTGTTCACGCCACATCTTGGAAATCTCCTGAGACCAGCGATACGTGGCCACATCGTTGTCCGGCAAGATCTCGTCATTCTTGCCTTCATTGCCTTGTATTTTGCGGACCAATTTTTCCCACAAATCTTCTTGCTCGGCAATCTCCATCTCGTCGACCTCGATATCGACTATTCCGAAGATGTTTTTGTTATAGACTCTAGCCTTTCGAGCTATTGATTTTGATAGAACTCTTGGCTGGGGCTTCTTGATTCTCAGGAAGGGTACACCTTCGGCTGTTGCAACGACATGGGGTACTTTCCGCTCGCCAGAGAGTGCAGTCTTGGGAAGAGGACGAATCGTGGGTTGATATTGCGGTGGTTCATTCGGCGCCGAGACCTTGGTGAGAAGGGGTGGGTTGTAGGTCTTTGGTTGGGGTCGAGGAGGTGCTACCGATCGAGAGTGGGATGCGATCTTGTTGCGTTTTTGTAGATGTTGGAGGATTTGGGAATGTTCAGGACTCCCTTCGATCTGGGCTTTGGAGAAGAGGGAGAGGAACTTTGGAACAGTTAGCCATGGGTTACGAACATGCACAAGGACAAAAAAGTCGTACCTTGTAGCCGGCGGCCATCGAGGCATACGTGAGCCTTAGACTTGTATGTACCATGTTCTTGGCAAAGCGCTTCCTGACAAGGTGAACGACTGGATGAGTTGGGCCTGATGGCTGTAGGTCTCTGGGCAACGGGATTTGTTGACCGGAACGAACAAGAGCGCGGTAGAGGGCTATGGCAGCGACTCTATGTCGTGAGCTGCGGGCGGGTATGAAAGCTGAACGGATCATGGTTGTGGTTCTCTTTACAATGGAGGAAATGTATTCTATGGTTATCGACACATGGTCAACTTGTTGCGACTAAGAATGAGGACCACAAGTCCAAAGATTGTAGTTTTGGGATAAGGGAGTCGATTATCCGGGGGAGGCCAATCGTCAATCGACTTGGTGAACTGGTCGATATGTTGAAATCGCTGTCATGAAGAGTATAATTTTGGGTGGACCAACTCAGCCTGTCCACCCACCTACCTTATGTGGTACGCATGATGTGGAATGTCCAATCGTGGGGTGCGTGGATTTAGCTAGATGACTAAGCATTTTCTTTCTTTCTTTTAATCATCCTATTTAATTATCTGAATTCGACATCATCACTTACCCGCGGATATCAGACTTTAAATGACTCGAATAAACTGTTCCTTCACGTTATTATCCATCTAACGTCACTGAGTTGCCTCCATGAAAGACTGGAGAGAAGGACAGTGAAGCTCCTTGACATATAATGCCATCGTTATGCTTGCTATTCAAACAGTGGACGATTTTCGGTAGTGACACCACTCACCATTTCTTATCGCGGATCCTACTCTGTGACGATGACAACGTTGACATATGACAGCTTGTTCATGTGTTTGCGAAAGCTATGACTCCAAATACATTACTTTACAAAGGGGGGTCTCAAGTTGCAAATAAAAAAAAGGTAAAAGGATGTCAGCTGGGTTACACTGAGTCCTCTGACAGGACACATCAAAAGCTGAGGCTCCGAGACTGCCGAAGGGTTGCCTCATGTTTAGATCAGCGGCTATCAGAGTGCTTACATAGAGGACATCAAGATGAGAATGAACCAGCTCGTCGGTACTTGGAAAATCTCTTTTTCATGTATAGTGTATACCGAGACATCCGTTCAGAGATGGCAGCCGGACATTGTAGAAGCCGAGGTGTCATGGCTTTTTGGTTCCGGTATTTGGGGAGATGGATCGGATCGTCAGGCTTTTGAGATTTCAGATTTAAGATTTTTTTTAAATTCAGGTTTGAGACAAGGGCCAAGATCAGGTTTCTCATGTTTGAAAATTGATAACGTGCCCACATCTAAAGAGAAAAGGAGTGATACTAACAGAGGGGACTTTTATTAGGGGCGATATCTGCAAAATAATGAGGATCGCTTGAATAGGAGACACGGATGTGGGCCAAGAGGAGTAGATAAGGCATAATGACTTCTCTTGGTGAACGATATACAGAGTTTAAAGACTCGAAATGTTTCAGGACCAACAGCCAAGTCGTATAGCACTGTGAAAAACAATACTATATTGGGACAATACCAAATACCAAGTCCACAGGACGGAGGGAAAGTTGACAATTCCGACAGAGACTATCTGTATGGGAATTTTACCCCAACAAAAGTATGCAGGCCGGAGCGGTCTGAATATATATCGACAGATGAATGTTGTTGTCGACGAGCAATTGGATGGATTTTCCTCTCTTCATTCCCATTCTCGTCCAAAGACCAAACGACCAGACAGGCGGTCTGCAATGTGATAATGAGCTGGCATGATGTACATATATGCATGATGCATGCACGCGCTCTCACCCCCATGTCTATGTCATGTCAGAGAGCTACAGTGTCCATCTTGCTATCAATTTGATGATTGTTTTCACACCAGGGTCTAGTCTATGTTGGCGATGGAAAGTGTACTGTAATTGTGCTGTTGGTATTGATAATATTAGACGGGACGGTATCTTCTCCACTCAATATGAGTGCTTTCCATAACCATCATCCCACTTCTTGACCCTGTAGCCTGTTTTTTCTCAGTCCGAGATTATGTCTAGATAACTGTGGGTTGGGGTTATGGCTGATCTTTCGTAACAGCTCATAAGGCTACCTGATTATACACCCCCTGGTGATTTTGTATTTTCTTTTGCTATTTACCGAATTATTGCGACGTAGAATATCATCCAAGGCTTGTCAAGTAGATAGACGTCTTACAACCCTTTGACCGTCATTGTGGTCTGAGAGATCAACTTTTCATTAAACTGACAGAGCCTGGTTCGGAAGAGCCGCAATGACATGACATTGTTTAACAAGGTAGGCAAACAATGAGAAACCCTCGCACGACTCTTGTCCAGTATACGAGAATGGATCCAGGTACCGGTATTGCGACAAATTTTTCTAAAGCTCTAGTATTATTGATAGTTTGTCTGGGGGTTCCATAATCTACCGGTTCGACCGGAGCTTAGTCCTGAATTGACATTCTAGAAGACAAAAAAGTGAGAAGACATCAAGTGAAAAAGAGGATCCATACCTATTGACGGGCGTTTTGGATCTAACAAGAATTTTCCACATCAAGATCAAAACTTTCTTTTTCATAAGATTATGATGCACACATTCGAAATCACTTGCGCCGTTATAATTTGATGCTCCCTCCTTATTAAATACTAAAGCGACCGTCTCTCGGAACGTTCATGTTCATGGTTATTCCCTACTCTGTACATGATCCCCTCTTGACCGTTTTGCGCAGCCTCTTCTTTGTGGATTCCCCCCATCTCAGGTAGGCAGGCACAGGCCTAACCGTCTCAGTATCAAGACAGGGGATACCCTTGACATAAAGTGGGCACCCGCAGCTCGGGCCGTCCACCTTTCCTCACGCGGGTGGGATGGAAATACGTACCCCTCCCTCCTCCTGACTTGGTCTGGCTTTGAATATTTTTGCAGAGTGAGACAGGGGGCAGAGACCAAGTGTTCCTCAATTAAACAACAGGCTTAATAAAGGGTACCAAGAATGAATGACAAAAAAAAAAAATCGTCTCATGTTGCATCAAGTGATTTCCCCACCTCTGATGTATTGAAATCAAGACAAATGGATACCATTCGAGACAATCGCCCCTCCTCCTTTTTCTTTCTTTCGTCCTATTTCCTCAGCTTGGGTCAGCCCTTCATCAGTCTAGTCTTGTTCCAGGTCTCCCACTGCTAATTACGGCGAGTACATGTCTCCAAGTACTGCAGGTATCCAACTAGATCAAGGACTCCATCTTGAGTTTTGTCAGGGAACCGAGGGATTGGGTACAATGGACACCCTTGCTTTAGCTTACATTGCCTCCACGGATCGTTAGGGGAGGCTTCCATGAGGTTGGGAAAGGAGAAGAAGGAGGAAAGGGGTGCAGCGATCGCGATACAGGGGAAAACGAAGGAAAAGGTCGAGATTGCACTCACACAGTCAAATAACAGTGACCAAGCACGAGAGCATCACTTATACTAGAAAGTGAACCAAGGTTGACTGAAATAAAAATCAAATAAATAAAAACTCACGACCGTTAGTCAATAAGTAACCTTCGTCGACAGCAAGAGGAAATTACAATACTCATGATCTATGCTGTAGCTTCATTTAATTAATGTTATCCCATCCCGTCCCTACCAACAAATCATAATCAAGGGCGAGACACCATTCAACCTTCCAGCTTACCACCCTCTCGTTCTTCTCACACTGCCTGTCCACTTCTGCTTGAGCCCCTTGCCGCTTTTTGACCTCTTTACCTCACTTCCCATCTCTTCCCATCTCTGCCCTACCTATACACCTCCTCCTCCTCCTTCCTTTACTTTACAGTTTTCTCTTTACCTCCTTCTTCTCTTCATTTCTATCTATTACTACTACCTAAATCTTAATCATCAGTTGATCCGTTCAATTAATCCTCGTAGCACCTCTGTCGTATTGCACAGGCGATCATCTTCCAGCCAAATTATACTCCCTCGTCAATAGATCCTCTTTTCCCGGTTTACCGATTCACATTAGACTCGAATTCGCACCAACTACTCGTTTTCGCTATTTTTGGGCCCTTGTATACTCGCATCAACACGTAAGTTGTCTCCATCCGTTTTCACATCCCCTTGTCCACGCCGCCATGGTCTCTCTTGTGCGAGGTAGGTGTTCAGCAGCGTCGCTCTCTAAGTCCCTCCCCACGGTGCCATGATCCTTTTACGCGCCCTGGTAAGCTAGTTATTAGCGGATCGATTCATCCCTGGCTACGTTTTTGACCGCTATACCTACCCTTATCCCCGGCGAAGCGGTGCGGAAAACCATGTGCGCAGACGCTGCACTACAGACTGTTGAAGCAAACAGAATGCAGACAAGACCTGCGGACCAAGACTAGCCGGGTCCATTGGAGATGACTCGAGCCATTTGCATGGGCCATAGCATCGCATGGTGTACACGCCGTCGTGGCACGCCGCTGCTCCTTACCCCAGCTTCCGACTCTTAGCAAGCCCTGCTTCCCCTGGATCTGCCCATGATCGCGCCCAGCTTGTGCCCCCCCCTGGCTTTTGAGAATTCCACTACGTGCTAACGTTATTCTTCTGCTCAACCTCTTCATTTCATCCCTAACCCATGTCCTCATGTCGCTTTGCGGTCCTTTTCTACGTCTCCTCTACCATATTTGTACTTTGTTTCGTTGTGACCGCTTCCTTGGAAGCTAACTTGCGCTCACATCAGGTCTATACATGACTGCTCTTGTCATCCTCTACTCTTACGTTACGCCCACCGACTTGGGACTGTTCTCTACAATACCTTGCTCTTACCGCCGCACACGTTGGCCATAAATTGCCTAATCCGTCGGACTACGGTATTGCTTCTCCCGTTTCTTCTGGGCTTCTCTTCTTCGGTCAAAGCTTTCTGCTATTGAACCCAACCTCCGTTATATCACAACCTGGTCTGCTCGCCTCAACAATTTCCTTTTCTCGACCTGCTTTTAAGAATCAGCTTTGGTGCCCTTGTGGATTCGTCCTTTGCCGCAATATTTGGTCTCAACCCATCCTGGCCCGTCAGACCATAATACACCCAGTCTACTCTCCAGTCAGATTGATATTTTCGTGTCAGGGCAACGACCAATAGTTAACCAGTCCAATTGTCGATCTTGTGCAATCGTACATCTCTTAAAAGCAACCTAATCTTACTCTACTCTTTCGCTGTTCAATCTGTTGTCGCTCGCCTGATCGCGACCACCTGCTGACCCTCAAAGGGTCCTGGCTTGACAACCCTCTACATCCTCGAGAATCGAGCTGTTGCTATATCTGATCGACCTTCTAAACCACCATGTTCCTACATTCTGGCGCCAGCCTGCATGGCCATGAATACTCTACTCGATCATCAACTCAGCCTCCCCCACGACCACTACCTTTCCTTCGATCCGCCCTCAGACGTACCTCGGATACCGACACAGCGAAGCCAACCATGATGCCTCCAGCCCGACGTTCTATATCACGTCCGGTGTCCTACTTTGACAATGCCCCTCCGACCCGTCGCACGAATCGTCCACGGCCAATGTCTGAGCATATGCCACGTAGAGACTTATCCGTACGATTCCGTGAACCAGAGACCGATGATGAGTTAGCCGAGACACCGCAGAGCGAGGATGAAGGTTCCGTTGCTTGTTCGGACATCAGCGATCTAAGCGACTCATCAACGGTACCGACAGGCAAAGGACGAAGGAAGCGATCTCTGCGCAAATCAACACAATTCCTCCTTGCTCATCCTGCTCCACGACTGGCAACCAAACAGCGGAAGCTGGTACAAGTTCGCCCTCGTCTCTTACTTCAACTCCAGCAGCTTAGTGAAAAGCGACCTATTCCTGCTTTTGACATACTACCATCAAGTTTAGTCCTGGGCTCACTTATCGTCCCTCGACTTGTAAAGAGATGCCCGTGCCTATTTCGAACGAAGCCGGTGCTAGGTCTTAATGATCTGCTCATCGTCCGAAGTGAGGACTATGGTGCACCCACCTCACCCGGTTCCCTCGATACCGAGGATTGCATAGACCAGCGGGATCTCATAGCCGTTATCAGCCCGCTACCCCAGACCGGAGATGACTCGGCAGAGATTGTCATGGAGGACGGTTCAACTTGGGAGTCAAGTCTTATGGCCAACGGTTCATATGAATTTATCGGGGTGGATGAGCGGGGACGCATCAGCACAGCCCGATGGGTCAAGAAGACCCCTTCACCACCGTTTCTGCACGCAAGAACAGCGAGCGACGGAACATGCCCTGCCAGTCCCGTACCTTCCGAGACTAAATGGACATTTAGTATGATACACCCTGATACTCGAAGACATCCTATCATGGGTTCGATGACGTCGAACACGCTGGACGTTTTTGACACATACAATACAATGTCCACTTCGAGCGGTCGTTACCCCCCAACACGCAATACGCCTTTGGACTCAAAGGTGGCCACAGATTGGATCGTGACCGGACCCCCGGAAATCCAGTCACGACTGACCAAGGCAGTCCCCGAAGATATCAAGCTCCTAATGGTAGCAACAGCCACCTGGGTTAATCTGCGGCAAGGAGGATGGCCGGCAACAGCCGTTTCGCGACCACCTCCAACCACTTTACAAAGACGCACTTCCAACAATGGTGGCCCAGTCAGATCGCAATCTTTCTCAATCCGCAATAGCTTCACCGGCATCCCAAGTCTGCCAGGTACTCCCCAGCCCTCGAGCCCGGCGGGTAGCTCGCTGGACATGGCAAATCAAGATGTGGCTGGTCGACGCAGGTCCATGTCTACAAATGCAGGATTTGTGAGGCGATTTGTAACACCGAGAGTTAGTGAGGAAGGACCACCACCACTTGAGATAATCGATATGAGGACAGACAAGCTTGATAGGCCTCCCTCACGGCGCATGAGTGTGAAGCAGTTCGCGAGCAAAATCTTCCGCCGCAGGAGCAATTCACAGGCACAAGTAGAAGAGGTTTTGAAGCAGAAGCTGGAATACTAGAACACCAGGATATGATGAACATGAATTGTAATACTATATTATACTATACACAGGGTTCCCTAGGTTGCAAAGCGGGCGTTTTCTTTCTCTCTTGAATAGCATTATTATTATTATTATTATTATTATTCTTTATACAGAAGTGGTGCCATGACTGATTAGTCTTTGATCTCTGAAGCTGGATGTGTTTTGTACTTTGAAGGGTCTAGACCAACGCCTGATCCCAGACGGGACACGGAAGTTGCTTGGGAAGTGGAGCGCCGGGTAGGGTTGAGACGGACCAAGATGAACCTCGGCGAGCGGTTGAGTCCGGGTCCGTTGAGGTGGGGTTCCAGCGGACTTTTGCGCCACAACGCAACGTTGATATCCGGCTGAGGATCCGGGTAAGCATTCGGGCAGGATCCGAGTGTGTCTCAGTGTGACCAGCTGATCTGCGGATGCATTGAGGGGATTCCCGTGCTACTGGTACTGGGTTCAACACGTACGAACCTGAACCTGCTTGGTTCGTAAACAAGACTCTAAGTTTCATCAAGTCTATCCCACGAAAGGAAGAAAGGCAACAGGACGGCCGCGCACGCTTCCTTCCCCTCCTGAAAGACCAAAAGGCAAACAGTGAAACGCGTACCTAGGTGTGTAGCCTGGCAGGCAGTGTCATCAGAGTCATCTGAGATGGACTTATTGTCTTGTCAAATGACCACTTGGCAGAGGAGGGGGTTTCGATACGTGATAGGACATGTATTGCATAAGACTCTGATGCATGTGTACGTGTGATGAATCAAGCAGGGACAGATTTCAAATAATTATGCATGATACTTAGCATGAAACTACTCCTACGAGTAAGCACTATATGATAGAGTATAGAGTGATCTTTTGCTTGGGATATACGTACTTGCGTATACCACTTCGTATATTTGCTGGGAGCACGAGCAACTTCGTCAACAGGCTCTATCTATCCTCTATGGTTAATTATGCTGATGGGAAAGAGACATCCTCAGGAGGAATCAGTGACGACTACGATGATGCCAAAGCTAGGATTGGGTTCGACAAGAACACGCGACGCAGCGAAGTAATTTGTACAAGGACACCCCGACTAAAAGGCGGCACAGGACTGTGTTGGTGTGGCGGCAATAACAACGCGCTTGTTTTGAATGGAGAGGCATAAACAAGGAAGTCGGAGGAAATAAGTTCGCACTTGTGAGAGATGAACAGAAAGAACAGAAAGAAAGGGGAAAAAAAAATACATGTCAATCTGATCGATCACTCAACCACCAGGCGGGGGTCGATAAGTTCTGTGCTGCACAAAGTTGATGGGAGGGGGAAATGAATGAACGAATAAAAATCAATAGAAAAATTGTCCGGATGGAGCAGGGGATGTTCATGAGTGAGTTTGATTGAGTTACGATTGAAGCCGTTTATGGGATTTTTAAGCTCGGACGGGGCTACTTTCCATACTGTACCTCCATTCAATTCAATTCAATTCAATTCAATTCCAGACCATACGCTACCACGCAAGCTGTGCTAGCCTTCCGTACCTACTACCAAGCTAAGGTTGTTTTGCTTGGTGGTGCTCCTTAGGTAAGGTGGCTGCCCGTCAAGCGCATTCGTACCAGCACAAACTCCACCGGTCCCCCAAATAAGAGAAAACTGGAGCTACCTACCCTTTTTCCGTGTGGCCACCCCAGTCCAGTCCAGCCCAGGTGCGCCCCGCCTAGGCTGCTGCTGCTGGCATCATCCATCATCATGCAGCCGCTACACTACGAATACATCGCCTAACCTAATCTCTCTTTCCTCTTTCTTTCCCATCACAAAACTTCTCAAGTGACCGGAGCTTCTTGCTGGGTTCAAATTCTCTCTTCATACCTCTCGTCCCCTCTTCTCTCCCTCCTTTGAGCCTGCAGCATCTGCTCACATTCGTGCCGTTTGCATTGTCACAGGTTAGACCACTATCGTTACATGGACAACCCCCCCTCTTCATTGCCCTCTCGTCATCATAGTCGAGCCTGCACCCACTCAATGCGCATTCCATCATCGACTTTTCAAAAGCATTGAATTTGCTGTTTCTCACCTGAGCTGCGTTGATTTGAGCTGAGACTTCTCCTCAGCCCTTTACGCGACGCTCGGCGAGGATCCGGCATCCTGGCTGGCTGACGACAAATCAAGCTTCTACCTTGATAACAACTGCTTCGTAAGCCCAGCGTCCGCTCAGCCCACAATATTCAATTCTTCCCGTTCAGAGTCGGCATCATGGACGAGAACATCGGCCCGCGTTCTGCGGGGCCCAATGGCGACATGCCCCCTTCGGCAGCCTCCAACTTCATAGCCAATTATCTATCTTACGAGCCCATTTCTCGAGCCACCTCGCCTGGCATTCCATACTCAAAGACCGATGAAGACGATCGCAAGCGCTATAGGCCTAGAACATTTGCATATTTCCAACAACTTCCCTTCCAGGTCGAGGAGGAATCTCAGCGCGATGCCGCTTTGCAGGGCATCCTCAAGCAACTCTACATTGCCATTCGCGCCGAAGACTTCTCACCGGGCGCTCTTCATTGGACGAAGGAGCTTCAGGGTTGGCTTAATCTCAAGTTTGAAATGACGAGGGAGCAGAGAGCAAAGCTTACCAAGCTATACTATTCCCTTGCGCTCGCACCAGGCTTGGATGCTACCGCTTCTGATCGCTTTTTGCGTATGGTTCTGACTCTAACAAGGTACGTATGGCTATTTCGGGACCTCTTCGTCAAATATTAATGTGTCTTTTTTTGCAGGAAGAATCACTATCTGAAGCCCGGCGAGGACCTCACCCTTGATTGGAGACCTCTCTGGAGTGAAATCAAGGCTTGGGTTCTCCCCTCCGAAGTCCCGGCTCATCAGAGTAACCGAAGGCGATCAGCTAAGCAGCTCCTGAAGCTATGCACTCATGCCCACACGTACTTCGATCCTGCTGAACGTCGGGCGATGCTCGAGGAGTTTCTACCATACTTCAGCATAAATGAGCTACCCAATGCCTTCATAGTCGTTGGTGTTCTCAACGCCTTGCTACCGAGTCATCCCGCACCCGTCACGGAACCTCAGTCGCAGCCGGCTGACTTCTTCCCAACCCTTTTCCACCTCTGGTCCATCATTAACAGGTCTAAAGCATTCGACATCTTCTTCATTGACCTGCTGTCTCGACTCTCGCGTGACCATTTGTCGTGCACATATGTACCCTTTAGCGGACACGGAATTTTTACCAAGGACCAGTCAGACCTGATTTTTACCGCCATCCTCCGCCTTACGCAAATCCCTGTAGGCCAAGCCAACTCGCCCTACACCCCTCTCGACTATCTATCCGGCGCTGGAGTGTACGTCGAGAAGGACAAGAAGAAGTATCCGGTAGCATACATGATTGCCCGGTTGATTGTGAGCTCGCTATCTCCTGCCTGCACAAAAGAAGAGGATTCGATCATGTCCAGCCTAGAGGGTTTTATGGAGTCCATCGATACCTTCTTCCATCCATCAAACCAGGGTTCCTGGACTAGTATGTTGGGTCAGCTCACGTATTACTTGACAGAGGGCTTTGTTTCCCGGTGGAACCGTGAGCAGAGCGGCGAACTCGACATGCCCCAGGAGCGCAAGATCAACCCAGAGCTGAAGAAGCGCTTCGTGGCGTCTCTCAAAGAGGTTACCTTTATGGGTTTGTTCTCGAAGAGCAGCAGAGCTTCGCACTACTACTATAGCGCTCTCCAGGGCCTGGCATACCTCGAGCCAGATTTGGTGCTACCTGGTGCTCTACAGCGGTTCTACCCCAGTCTCCAGGGTCTAGTGGAAGTGCACAGAACAACGTCAAGCTTGAACGGTCTGCAGATGATCGCCAACGTCATGTCCAAGCTCAAGGGCTACCGCTGCCACATCACTGCGTTGATGGCGCTTGCCTTGCCAGGAATTGACGCCAATGATCTTAACAAGACCCAATACACCCTCAACTTTATCCAGAGTGTGGCCTACAGCATCCCTCTTGTGCCTCTGACTAAGCCAGGCGATCATATTCACGATACAACGCTGGCCATGGAATGGGTACAGGGCGAAATGGACCGCATGGAACGGGAGGGTCAGAATGTTACGTTCGACTACAGCAATGAACTAAGCGACGAGGTTGAAGCCAGCATATTGCGGTCGTCGACGACAGGCTTTGGAGAATTTATCCTGACTCTTCTCGGCAAAGTCTTCACTCTTCTGGAGAATCTCCCCGATGCTAACCAGGTTCGAGGAGGTACTCCGGAAGATAATGTCATTAATGCACTCCCTGCCGCCCTGTCGCCGTTGTTCGCGTCCATGTCGCCGGAACTGTTTGATATGACACTTGAAAAGATTGCCACTTTCGTCTCGAGCCATGTTGTCCATCAAGCTCGAGATGCAATGGCCTGGATTCTGAACGCCCTATGCAAAGTCAATCCCGAGAAGACGCTCAAGGTTGTTATACCCATGCTTGTCGTCAGTATCCGCAACGAGATCGACTTCAATAACGCTGCATCCGATCGTAGCAGTGGAACAGACTATCTCCCTCGAGACCGAGCCTTGGTTTGGTATGTCAGCATGTTGGCAATGGCAGTTGTCCATGTTGGAAGTGAAGTTCTCAAGTACAAAGAGGAGTTACTTGGGATTGCTGGGTATATGCAAGAAAAGTGTCGAGGCCTGCCTACTATTCTTGTATCAAACTATATTCATCATCTGCTCCTCAACTTGACGCACACCTATCCCATCGACCACGCCCTGTATGAACCCGAAGTCATTAAACGCGGCATTGATGTGGATGACTGGGGTAAGACAACGGCACCAGCTGATCTGAGCATCCGATGGCATCAACCTTCCCCCGACGAGATCAACTTTGCTGTCGAGCTATTCGCGTCCCAGACGAAATCAGCCAAGGAACAGCTGGAGTTGCTGATGAGCGATAACCCACCCGTCAGCAGAACGGGCAAAAACAAGGAGTGGTCTGATGAGGTTTCACGATTAATGCAGCAGATTCGACTGGTCACCTCGGGCATGGCAACAATGTTTGATCCGGAACGGGCTGCTGGATTGGTTGATGGCAACACCGAGGAAGACCACGACGTCGCCCGCGAAGATAGCGATGAGATGATGATCGACGAAGATCCCCTCGCCGAAGTTGCCGAGGATGAGGAACTTCGCCCGCAATTCAGATACAAGGCCGGCTATGTTCTCAAATCCAGTGACCCTGCATATAGTAGGATCCATGACCTCCGCGAGGAGCTTGGCCATCTCCTGACCAAGACACATGCATTCTTAAGCGAAAAGCAGGAAGATGATGTTAACTCCTTCACGGCGCTCTACGCTGCGTATCGCACCTGGATCACCGATGTCGGTATTGAACGTTCTGCCCACCCGCTGGAGCGACATGTTCGATTATACAGAGCGGATATCGCAGCATTCAAAATCAAGGGACTAAGAAAAGTCTACCCTCGCCCTCTCCTGATCAAGCGCGCCGAAGCCTATCAACTTTTGCGGCGAAAACACAATGCCTCATCCAGACAGAAGAGTGACCTCGATAAACAGCTCCTCCTTGATCTTGCTGAAAGCAGTCTGTCACTGTATGCCGATGTGCGACGCGTCGCCCAAAGCGCTCAGGATTCTTCTCTCAAGTGCCTGATTGGTAGCAAGCCTCTGGTGATTCCCGTCATCCTAGAGAAGTTACGAACAGCCATCGAGGCCAACGACCATGACCGCATCAAGGGTGGCATGTACACCTTGTTGTTTACATCGCTGCTCAGGACGTTGCTCAAGGACTGGCGATTTGCCCCCGAGGCGATGCGTCTATACATTGAAACCGCTGGTATCGACAAGCCTTCTATCCAGAATCTTGGCTCCTCTGCACTATATACACTTATCGACTTTGGCAAGCCATTCGAAAGAATGATCATTGTGGACGATGCGGTTGTCAACACAATCAAACCTGCAGGTGATGTTTCGTCTGCCATTGACTCTCGTCACCAGTTCATCCTACAGCGTCGCAGCCGAGTCGAGAATTCCAAGGCTGAGCTCGGACTTGAGTTGACAAAACGTGCCAAGGGTGCACACTGGAAGATCGCCACACGTTGCGCCATCTTCGCGACTAACCTCTGTCTCCGGTTTCACACTTTGGCGCCGGCAGAGTTCGTTGACCTGGTAGCTTATGGAACGATCGATCCTCATCCTGGTCTGCGGGGATACTACCAGAACGCTTTCACTTCTGTCTTCACAGCGGTGGACATGCGGGCCGTTTACGATCACGATTATCGGAACTATCTTCTAGAGAGGGAGGTTAACAACCAGAACCGCATCTCGGTGACTGTCGAGAAAGGTGATGCAGAGTTTACCCACAATTTTCTTGAAGCCTTCAAGCATCCCGAGAACGCTGCCTATATGGTTGACTCAGATCATCCTGGCTGGCTTGTATGGGGTGAGAAGTTCACAGCTTTCCGAGCAAAACCTCTACCATTCAAGTCATATGACGGGGTAGAGAATGCACTGCGCGAGCAGATGGGCAAGATACTGACCCGCGATTGGCTCCGCCAGTGCTTCGAGTACCTCAAGCAGGAGCCCAGGGATGCCTCCACTGACAGGTTCCGCATGAGCAACGTCTACCTTCTGATGCACGTTTTTGATCTCATGCACTACGGAGTGACTGAAGTGACTCTTGAGGACGTTAAAGAGCTGACCAAAGAAGTGTACGGTGATGGAAATGACAAACATCAGCATCGAGCTACCTCTGAGATTCTGGGTGCCTTGCTTGCAGGCTCCAGCGACGATCCTCCCGAGATCCGCAACCCTGTATGGGAATACGCAGCGCCTATGATGCTCAAGATATTTGCCGAATATCTGACGCCAGAGAATTTACAGTACTGGCTCACTTGCTTGCACCTGATTCTGGACTCCAAGGATCCCCGTCGCTCGCACGAGATCATGGATGCTCTGAAATCATTCCGCCTCGACATGACCTCCAACGCCGCATTCAAGGAGTCGTCCAAGGTGCAGCTTCTCGAATTTATTGTTGCCGATGCTGGTTGGCACTTCCGACATGAGAAGCCAATTCTTGACGATTTTTTGGCACACATTGATCATCCTTACAAGGCGGTTCGCGAAGCGATGGGCCGTGTCATCTCTGTGATATATAAGACACGATATCACGAGTCCTTTGAGAGCGTCAGCAAGCTCTTGGAGGAGAACAAGGCTGCTTCATCTATTGGAATCCGCCCTTATAAGCCGACGGAGGAATTCAGTGCCACCATCAAGGACGTTTTTGATCGTTTGGAGAAGTGGCGACACGAGAGAACCCCCGGGCAGCAGACGCCGTGCTCGTACACGTCAGGATCTAAGACTGTGCTTATGTGGCTCGACTGTACCCTCTCATCTCACGAGTGCATCCAAATGGTTCCTTTCTTCCCGGCGCCTTTCATGGAGGAGCTGCTGCATATGATGGATGTCAAAGAGGATCCTGAGCTAATGAGACTTGCTTACCATGTGTACCGTCATTTGCCCAATATTTCTTTCCGGGACGGGGAGGATGCCGACTTCATCAATGCGCTCATCCGCATCGGCAAAACGGCAACCAGCTGGCACCAACGATTACGGGCTCTGGTCAACATGCAGGTGATCTACTTCAGACGCATCTTTCTTACAAGAGGCGAGCAGAGAGAGGCCCTTTTCACAGCTGTATCGGACATGCTGGCTGATCCTCAGCTCGAAGTTCGCTCATGCGCTTCGACTACGCTGGCGGGCATGATACGCTGTTCACCTCGCCGTATTCGCGATTCGATGATCGCCCATCTACAGGCTCGATTCGAGGATGAGCTCCACCGCAACCCTATGCCCAAGCGACGAAGGCAGCTTGCGGGAACCGACACACCAGTTGATATCCATAAACAAATCACGAGGAGACACGCTGCAGTTCTAGGCCTAGGGGCCTTGATTGAAGCATTTCCCTACGCTACACCGCCCCCCGTCTGGATGCCAGAGGTCCTGGCCACTCTTGCACGCAAGGCGGCGGCCGATCCCGGTGTGGTTGGTAAAGCGACAAAGACGATTCTGAGTGAGTTCAAAAAGACAAGACAAGACAGTTGGACGGTAGACCAAAAGGTACGTATCAGATATTCAAGTAGCAATCACAGAGGTGACGTTGTGTGCTGACATGATGTAGTACTTTACACCCGAGCAGTTGGAGGATCTGGAGGGAGTACTGTGGAAGAGTTATTTCGCCTAGACCAACCACTATAGGAAATCGCCGAATCCAGCATGACATAACGCTACGCAGAAGAGGTGTGGAGGAGCTCGCCAGTATTGACTGCATGGACAGCAAAGAGTGGAGGTTGAGACGGATGTGAGTAGAGGCTGTTAGAAGAACGAATTTACCCTGGGCAGAGGTTTTAATGCCGCCGTTTCATGACTGTGTCACAACAAGACTTGCGCCCCGATAGTAGTCGGCTCAAGGAGATGCTAGACGTTGTATATCAGAGCATGAGTCAGGATTTTGGAATATAGACTGTAGAGTGAGGTGCGGTGCCGGCATTGGTTTACTAAGCCCAGAATAAGTCGGCTTTGCATATGGACTGATTTATGAACCAATATTTACTCTTGATCCTTTACCCTTCTTTCCAGTGACGTCTTGGGATCCGAAGGTGAAGCCTGCCAAAACAGTAGTAGATATTCCATTTGGCCGGTGTGGAATATGCTACTGGTTTCTGTGTGCTGTCTAAGCCATCGTCCGGATGTGGCCGTATATGTGTGTGAGAGTGAGTGTAAGTGTAAGTGTAAGTGTAAGTGTAAGTGGATGCAGGAGAGTTGATGCAGGGACGAATATGGAAGTGCCCGAGTGAGTCTAAGGGGTGTTGGTTAATGAACTAACAATACCACTCTTCTTTTTTATTTGTGCTTTTATCGGTATGAATGTAAGTGTCGGTGTCGGTGTGATATGCTGGGAGTTCAGGACTTGCATTAGCTTGGATGAGAGGCCTCGATGAGGAATTGGATCAAGTGACGCAGGGGTTCTGCGTGGCTTGGGAGAGAGGAAGTGCTGATTTGCATGGGAAACGGTTGTTGGGCATAATCTGTCATGACATTTGGTGTGATGGGGATATGTAAACAAGTTGGTAGGGTTGAGTTACTGCCTACTAACGTTCGTACTCCATGGAGCTACATCCATACGTCAGGTACTGCCGGTGCTAGTTGGCTTTTGGGACTGATGTCAGAGTGTCTGTCTCAAAGAGGGTCCTTGTGGGGCAATGACTCTGATGTGCTGCCGGGGTTCAGGAACAAGTCCTGGTGGAGTGGCTGGCGTCCAATGAAATCATGTTTCTTGCACAGCCGGGGGCAGTTGATGTCAGCCTTGAGGAAAGCCAGACCAAATGGGAAGCGCCCAGGAAACAAAGACGACAAGACAAAGGCAACTGTGCAGCACGGTACACACCCAGATCCAGAGTTGGAGGAAGCTGCCACCTCACTTCACATTTCTTTGTTGTTCCTGGCGGCTAAAATATTCGTTCTTCTTGCAACATACCTAGTGCCTCAGTACCTACTACGATTATACATACTACCTAACAACATACACACAACAAACTACAAACAACACAGACACATACAACACAACACAACACACCTCATCAATGCTCACAACTCCTACAGAGAGAGCATGGACTCAGCGGCGTGGCACCTGAAGCGCACCTGTACCTCGTGCCCTGTTTAAGCCGCTATTTCCCTGCATAAATTCACATCTCACTAACCGTGGCTTCTCGTTAATCTTGTCCCCATCTATCTCCCATTACCCATCACCCGTCAAAACTTCCACAGGCGGCACATACAAGGCGTAATTAATCAATTTCGAAATAATATCAGCCCTACCGTACCGGCTAATACTATAGCGTAACAAAGAAGCCAATCCTGGCAACTTGATTTCTGTCCAGATAATCGGGCATCTTAGCAACTACACAGCCTCAAATCACCTAGAGGGCTGGGACCAAGGCATCATTCATTGTCACTCTCAGGATACTCCTTCTCAAGTGCTTCGGGCTTTGTTCACCGTCCAAGCTCATCTTGTACTTAATGGGCGCTTTATGTTCACGATCTGAAGCTGCAGCGGAGGAGGAAGAGCACAGTCAACATCAGCGGTTGCACAACGACAGCGGACTTAGTAACGATTTAAAAGACACTGGACAGAATACCATACCTTTACCTCGCAACATACCGCTCAATATGGGTTCATACACTTCTCACTCCATGGAAGCTCGTCCATGGCTTCCCGATCGTCCTACAGGGGCTCGCGACATTCTTCAGGCTCAGGAAGCCGATGCTGCTGCTCGCGATTCCAGCATCAATCCTGCCGACTTGACAGTGCCCAATGGCGGAATCACCTCTGTTGAAGACTATCTGCGGATACGACAAGGCATCACCGCCTGCGAAAAGGCAATGGATTTTGATCACAAGTGTCGTGTTGAGAGCACTCCTGAAGAACGTCGGGCCGAGGCTATTCTCCAGTGGTGTAGACGCCAAGACGACAGGAATATTTACGAAAAGGCTCCCCCGCGGATAGGATATCGTGGGCAGAAACATGCTCGATTCGCTGGTGATCATTTCCTCTCCAACCTCGATCTTATTCATAACACATCGCTGTTCCAAATAGCACAGCGCATGCCCAAAGGAGGTCATCTACACATACACTTCAACGCTTGTTTGACACCACATGTTCTTCTGGATATCGCCAAAGACATGGACCGGATGTTTATCACGAGCGACCTCCCACTGGTATCCGCTAACAATAACCTGAACTTCGATCGCTGCGAGATACAGTTCTCCATCTTAAGTCCTGAAAAGGAGAGGCCCGGTGATTTGTTTGCCTGCAATTACGAGCCGCGACACACAATGAAATTCAAGGATTTCTTGGCCAAATTCTCAGAATTCTATTCAGCCATGACAGCAGATGAGTGGTTACTTGAGAAACTTATGTTTGAGGAGCAAGAGACACACAATCATCTACAGACAGCTTCAGGGTAAGATGCTTTCCATCATCAGGGAGCAGCACCATTAGAATTAAGAAAGAAACTAATCTTACAACAGTGCTTGGGAAAAGTTCAACGGACGCACCAGGATGATGAAGGGCTTATTCAACTACGAAACAGCATATCGCAGGTATACAAGACTATGTCTGGAGGACTTCGTTCAAGACAACATAACCTATGCTGAGATACGACCCAACTTCATGACCACAAACCAGCTATACCACGACGACGGCACAGGGCCTATCGACAATCGGGGCATTATGTCTATTATTATTGAGGAAGTTGAGAGGTTCCAGATCGACATGGCTAGCCAAGGCAAATTCTTTGGCGGTCTCAAAGTCATATACTGTACACCACGGTCTTTCTCAAACGCAAATGTAAAGGTCGCCTTGGATGAGTGCTTGGAGTTTAAAAAGCGTTGGCCGCAGTGGATTGCTGGTAAGTCATATCTCTTTTTGTCCAGGGAATGCTCCCTGACTACATATATGCTCACAACACCAGGGTTTGATCTCGTTGGCGAGGAAGCAAAAGGGAAACCCCTCAAAGCTTTTTTGGCAGAATTTATCCAGTTTCAGCAGGACTGCCGAGCGGCTAAGCTGGATATTCCTTTCCTCTTCCATTGTGGCGAGACATTAGATATGGGCACCGAGATAGACGGCAACCTTGTTGATGCTCTCTTATTGAAGTCGAAGAGAATTGGGCATGGCTTTGCTTTGGCAAAACATCCATATATCATGCAGCGAATGAAGGAGGAGAAAGTCTGTCTAGAACTATGTCCGATTTCCAACGAAATCCTCGGTCTCACGCCGCGAGTTAGCGGGCATGCTATGTATTCGTTACTTGCAAATAACGTGCACTGTACCGTTAGTTCCGACAATGGGACCCTTTTTAGGTATGATACAAGGATAACGTCGTCCGCAAGACGAGCTAACAGTTAATAGATCAACCCTATCGCATGATTTCTATCAAGTTATGGCTGGGAAAGCCGACATGAGCCTTTACGGCTGGAAACAACTGGCACTATGGAGTCTCGAGCATGCTTGTCTGAGTGAAGCCGAGTATACCCGGATAATGGAGAGGTGGGAGCTGCAATGGAAGCAATTTATCAACTGGGTGATTGAGACATATGGAAATGAATCTTTGCACGAAGCATGACAGGCATTGCAAAAGGCCCATGCAGCATGGCACTATGACACTCAAGGGGGCGTTTGGTTATGTTCTGGCGTTGAATTGGTAGGGGAAAGGGCTTGCTTGACCAGACTCTGCTTCACAGCACACAATTTTTTCTATGAGATGATACCAAGATACCCAATGGACACACAATCTGGTCTGGAGTATAGGTGATCCCCTTTCAATTATGTGCTAAGCTACTGCGTACTTGGGAGAAACCTAGTTTGGCCTCACAGACTCACAGATAGACAGCACACTCATTTATACATGCAAGTACAATTGATCAAGATTTCTTGATGTATAGGGTAGCCTTTTCAATTCATAACTCAATGAATGGGTGGTGAAAGTGCAGACATTGATATAAAACTTGCCCCAACATGAATGATTCAGCGCACTGGGACCTTCGAAGGAAGAGGGAGACGAGTAGGCAAGTGTGGATAAACAAGATACTAGAGAATTGTGAAGCTGACTAGGAAGAAATATAGAAGGCTTCCGTGCTGTATAGCCCGTGAGAGGAGCACGTTGCCAAACGCCGGCTTTCTATAATAATGGTAAAATATTATCGAACAATAAAAAAACACCAGCTTAACTACTCCGTTTTGACCCGCATCTTCTCCGAAACCTCGATTTGGGACGTGCTTCTCCCTTTTCTTTTTCTTTCGGACTCTCTTCCATCTAATCGTCAAAGTAAATACCCTTCTTCTCAGAAATATCAATAGCACCGCCGCGGAATCCTCCCTTCTTCTTCTTGTTCTTTTCCTTGGTGAAGCCCTTGCCCTTGGTGACGATGAGATCCTCGTGGGCGCGCTGCGAGTAGCTCATAGGGACGTAGTCGTTGGAGGCGAATCGATCATCGACCTTGATATTTTTGGGAATGCGAGAGAAGGGCTCGTTTTGGATCTTGCGGCCTTTGACTGTGGGGGCAGGAGTGGGGGGAAGAGGAGGGTTGAAGGTGTCCAGAGTGACAGAGGAGTCGGAGGAGTCCTTGGATTCGTTGCTCTCCTTCTTGACCTTGGTCTGCTTCTTTGTCTTCTTTTCATCCTCAGAGTCGGAGTCGGAGTCGGAGTCGGAGTCAGAGTCAGAAGATGAGCTATCTGATCCAGGTAGAGGAACCTTGGCGGCCTTCTCAGCTTCAGAATCCGAATCAGAGTCCGAGTTAGAATCGGAGTCAGAAGAACTCGAGTCAGAGCTGTCCGAGTCGCTGCTGGAGTCACTATCGCTAGATGACTCGCTTTCGCTTGAGCTGGAGGAAGAGCTGGAGCTGGAAGAGCTGGAGCTGGCCGACTTGGATCGCTTCTGTCTCTTGGCCTGGGGTTTGCCATCGTCCGAGTCGGAATCGGAGTCCGAATCAGAGTCAGAGTCAGAGTCAGAGTCAGAGTCGGAATCGGAGGAGCTTGAGTCGGTATCAGAAGAGGAGGAATCATCGACGGGAGCCTTGCGCTTGAGATTCTTCTTGGGCTTCTCGGCAGCATCACCCTCGCTGTCACCATCAGAATCACTACCGGAGCTTGAGCTAGAGTCGCTACTAGAGCTGTCGGAAGACGAATCGTCGGCTGCGTCCCTCATGTCAACATCCTCCTTGTTGTCGCCCGAGTCTGAGCTGGAATCGCTGTCGACATCGCTAGATCCTTCGGTAGCGACGTTGCTCTTCTTCTTCTTCTTCTTCTTCTTCTTGCTATCCTCGCTGGCCTCGGTGACAGTTGCACTGTTAGATGCCTCCCAAGTCTGGAAGAGGCCAACAAGGGTAGGATTCTCGGTCGATCCAGAAGGCTTCCAGCCCTTCTTCTCTCGCTGCTTCTTGAAGGCGTCATGGGCGCCCTTGAAGGAATGCTCAGAGAGGAAGTTTTCGACAATATCCATGAGCTGGCCGGGTGGAGGAGCAGATGCAGAGTCGCTCTTGGGCGCAGCGGATTTGGCGATCTTCTTGCCCATGGTGTCGGGATTGGTGGGAGTATTGACTGGATTCAAAGGATTATTAGAGAAAAGCCACGATGGAGGGCCTGTATTCGAGCTTGACATGTGCCAAAGGAGGGATGAAGATGAGGGAGAGGAGGAATTGAGTTGTGAAAGGATATTTGAGGTGATACCTAAAGTCGAAGCCTGTCGAGCAAACTCGCCTTTTTTTTTTTTCCTTCTTCCTCTTGCGCTCACGCTCATGAGAGATCGGCTCGAGAAATCTTTTTTGTGGGCACAGGCAACTCTGAATGGAGCGGCTTTCTCTTATCGAGCGCGCTTGAAACTTATCCGCGACCCCCACCAGGCACGGGTACTACGTACCTAGGTACCTAAGCACCCAGCCAGGGAGGACTTACAGATACCTCCGAGGTCCCTAGCAAGTACGTGAATTTGTATTCATGCCTGCTCTGCTAACCCCATTTATATCTATCATGTACCAGTGAGTGCCATGTACCGATCACCGCTAGGTACAGCGCCCTGTTAAGGCAGATGCCCGCTGGAGCTGTGGAATTTCAGGGTATACCTGCTATGTTTCTCGCATGTGCTAGGCAACCTCACACCATCAATGCCGCGACAGCCAGTCCGTTCCATTGTGAGCTCTCCAAATAAACAAACCCTTCAACCATCATCGTTTCTCGCCCGGCGCAAGAAACCCTTTTCACTCATCACGACGACTCTCCCCGCGAACCGTATTAAAAAAGTAATCGCATCCAACAAGAAGCATTGGTTTCTCCAGCTCGACTTTGCAGTTCATCAATCTTTTCCACTGATCTCTCCTACCTTCACAACAAACGGCGTTGCCCCAGAAGCCATCATGAACTCGACCAAGCGCAAGTTCAACGCTTTGCTGCAAGGCTTGGGCTCACAGCGGCAGCAATCTAGTGACACCACGAATCGACATACCGACTCCGCATCTCAAACTCTTCACTCTTCAAGAACCCATTCTCCGGTGTCAACTCCACAGACGACAGGTCCCGACGCAGAGCTACTGCAAAAACGCCGACGCCTTGGCCTACCGGATTCCACGGCACCCAAATTCAGTACGCGCAGTTCTCTGTCCGCAACTCTATCGTCCATCACTTCGAGGAAAACCACAAGTCAAAGCACATCCACACAATGGAAAGACTCACCAGCCAAATACTCCCCCACCGATCGAGCAGACCTGCTGAAAAGGTTGGCAACCTTTCAAGAAATCACAGACTGGACGCCCAAGCCAGATAAAGTGAACGAAGTGGAATGGGCTAAGAGAGGCTGGGTGTGTCACGGGAAAGAGACTGTGCGCTGTCTGCTTTGTCACCGCGAGCTCGTCGTCAAGCTGAACCGCAAAGTTGTCGACGGGGTAGAAGTACCTGTGCTAGTACCGTCGGAGATAGGCAAGTCTTGACATTGCTGAATGGCCATCGGCTACATCGCTAACCGACATCTAGAAGATGCTCTCGTGGACAAGTATGCCGAACTGATTGTGAACCACCATAAGGAGGAATGTCTCTGGCGCAAACGGGGTTGTGATGGTAAGCCTACGCATACGTCCCTCTGAATATGACTGGGCGATTGACATGTGTTGCAGACACACTTTTACGATTATCTCTTGCCAACGCTAGTGCTAGTCTTGAAGCATTGCGCAAACGATACGACGAGTTACTAGAGAGAAAGTCATTCCTCCCTTACGAATTCAACCTTCGGCTGCCGGATGAACTGGATGTTGACCAGGTTCTATCTCAACTCCCTTCCGACTTTTTTGCCAACGAGAGCGACAAGAGCACTAATAATACTGCAACGGCACAGCGGGAGCCCAACCGCGTAGCTTTCATACTGGCTTTGTTCGGTTGGCAGGGTCTCTCGAATGCCCGCATTGGTGCTGTTCCCAACTCAGCATCCTGCCATACCTGTTTGAGACGTCTTGGATTGTGGATGTTTAAGAGCAAAGAAGTGTCAGATAGCGGTGAAGTCATTGTTCCCGCCCCCATGGACTCACTAGATCCTGTTAGGGAGCATCGCTTCTTTTGCCCTTGGTCCAACGCCGAGGCCCAGAAACAAGCTCACTCACAGTCCCAGGCACAGGACAGTTTGCCAGGCTGGAAGGTATTGGTACAGACCTTGTCTAACCAAGCACACCTACGGGAAGTGTACGAAGGTCGTTCACCACTTAGATCACGAAACCGCCCCACGAGTGTGGCTCCCTCGACACCGCAAAGACCTACAACCGCTGCTTCATCGAAAACACCCCAGACCCCGTCTACCTCAGTTATCAACCATAACGTAGGTGAAGACGATGATGACGAGAAACAGCGCGACGCAAAAGATAAGGAACGATGGGCGAGGTTGAGAAGAGTGAAGACTTTGTTCGAAACTAAGGGCAGTAGACGCTTGAGGCATTCGATAAGTAGACCAGGAACCAGCCATTCGACCAAGTCCTCTGGAGGACAGAAGGAATGAATGGAGAGGGATGTAATGCAGGATTGTTGACGATGGGGAACGGTTATCAGGCATAGCCGACACTAGTAAGAGTCATTCCATGGTTTAGTCCTCCACCTACCTGTAATGTGAATGCGTATGTGAGTGTATAGAGTGCCCTCGCCTCGTCATCGAGTCTCTGATGGGGCTTTATTATATTGGGACATATCAACTGGTAGCGAAAGGGTGAGGTGAGATACGTCCATAAAGAAGTTGTTGTCTGCCGTTGTTCTCAAGCTTTCCAGACAATGTCCTCGAAGGACACAACTGCTCCTGTGTACGCCTGGGCCTCGGGCTGCTTCTCTACTCTCTCGTGAAGGGTAAACCCAGCCATGTCCAGAATAGCGAGCCTCGTGCCTCCAATGCCGCCCCCATTGCCGAGTCGGCGCGAGACACCCATGTTGGCGGCTGTGACATAAATGTTTGATTTCTTCTCAGTTCCCTCCCTCCGGCTACTTGCCGCCCCAGAGCCGACTTGACGCATGGCCTTTTGTATATCAATAGAGAGGGCATGGCAAGCGGCTGGCCATTCATGAGCACGTTTGTCTGCCTTGGTTATCACGACCAGTGTTCGGGTATTGGAGCGAGCTAGCATCCTGAGCACCCATCGGTCAGTGTCTTGAAGCTTCTTGTCAGCGGGTATCAGCACGACAGCGCCCCGGAGCATCTTTCTCATATTTAGATACTTCAAAATTGTTTTGCCCCAGTCCGCCCGACTCTTAAAACCATATCCAGGGGTGTCGACCAAGACGAGACTGTGTTTGGGAGGCGCATCACCCTTTCGTACCAGCTCCTTTGCGACCTTTGGGCGAGGACCGAGTCCGTAGGCATTCATCATAGTTGTTTTGCCTGGCCGATGGCTCACCTTGGCCATTTCCATGCCTCCCGCCAACGCATTGAGAAAGGATGACTTGCCCGCATTTGATGCCCCTAGGACCACGATTTCTGGGATGTGATTGTTTTCGGCATGGTGATGGAAGGCCTCGGCTGAATAGAGGAATCGGCAGCGATGGCCAAAGAACTTTTCTGCTGCAGCCAAGGGAGGCCTGTCCTGTTTAGTAGGTTCAGATGGTTCTACCGCGTCCTCTTTGTAATAGATAGAGTCCTGTTGGAACAAATACTGCTGATATCTTCTCATTCCCTTTATTGGTGGCGTGGTTGGTTCTTTTGGCTTATTTGACGCTATGATGTTTTTTTCAGACTGAGCGATGTCTGGCTCGGTACGAGCTGAAGGATGTGGTACTTTAGGCAATAGGCCAGAGTCCTCGGATTTGATAACAGAAGATACTAGTTCGGGGACAGGTGTAGAGCGAGGGGCTGTTTTTGATACAGGTGCAGATGTGCGACGGCCAGGTCGTTGACGAATGCGGCATAAGTGTGAGGATGAGAATGAACGAACATGATATCTACTGATTGAAGATGACGATATCAGGGTTGAGCGACAAAACATGTTGCCGGAGTGTGGGCTTGTGCCAGGACCTGTAACCCAATAAATGCAATAGATAGTACCCTAGTCCAGAGTACGTATGCACAGGTAGGTGTACATAAGATCAAAAGAATCTTTGGGCCGTCTTGTGTCATAAGTCTTGTTATAAGACAGCAAACCCACTGGGTTTCCAGAATCGAGTTGATAGTGGATTGAATCTTGATGAAGAAGATGAAGAGGATTAGGGGTTGGAACAATTAACAGGAAGAACTGATTAGTTGTAGTGTTGGCAGTCAATTCTTGCCATCCAGTTTTCAGCGGAATTGGTCGGTCGTCGTTACGACCACGTGATCGCAACACACTGTTCACAGAAGTAGGTACCTACCTGCCCACCAACCAAGGTTGGTAACTAGCCAGTAACATCATATTAATTTATGGCTTGATCAAGGTACTTCCCATTGATGAATTTAGCTACAATTCAAGTACGCATGTGATAGTCTTTTTCACTGTCCAGACTGGGATCGAACTGCACAGGTCTCAGGACTGCATGTTTCCTATGTTGGTCAGTCTTCTGGAACGAAGCTCCCGAACCGCACAAAGATTCTGTCTCCAATCAGCTCAGCCAACCTGTCTAATTCGATCATGACTGTCGACCTCACTGAATTGGACGCTCACCTTCAGCCCTCGGATGAGATGAGGGCTGAATGGAAGGCATTTTCACGTCAAGACCCCATATCTATCCTCCAAGACGCTCGAATTGATGATCCTCGTGCCCCATTGGAGGAGTCGGGCTTCCGCCTAGTAAAGACTCTTTCCCAGGCCCAGCTCGCAAGCAGTTTTGCAAGCCTGGAGCCTGAGCTGGCTTCTCATGCTCAGAGCGACCGCCCCGTCATTCATCATCCGTTGATTCCCGGTAGGCTCTACCGTAGTACTAGCATAACAATAGTAGAGTATCTAACATGGGCTGTAGGACTGCTCATTCTCCCCTCACTCGTCCCACCTGCTGTGCAGACACTGCTCCTCGATCGCCTGGTCCACAGAGATCTCAGCAACCCAAAACACATGACAAATTTGCACCTTCACTACGATCTGCCATATCCGGGGCAGGAAGACGACGAGATAGAAAAGTCCTTCTTCTCCCTCAACCCTGACTCGCCCGCCTCCTTCATACCCAAAGACCCAGCTGTTCACAAGCCACTGACCATCAAACAAGTCTTGCAGCGTCGCCTACACTGGATGACCCTCGGAGGACAGTATGATTGGACCAACCGTATGTACCCGGAAGACCGACCTCCCCCATTTCCATCGGATATTGGCGGCTTCCTCGAAACCCTTTTCCCAGAAACTCAAGCACAAGCAGCAATCTTCAACTTCTACACACCTGGGGATACCATGATGATGCATCGTGATGTGAGCGAGGAGACCAACAAGGGACTGATTAGTCTGAGCTTCGGATGCGACGGCCTCTTCATGATCGCTCCTAACGGGACAGAGCTAGACCCATCTGCTGCGGATAAACAGTACCTGCTATTAAGATTGCGTTCTGGAGATGCCATCTACATGACACAAGAGTCGAGATATGCATGGCATGGTGTGCCCAAAGTAATCAAAGATACATGCCCAGACTACCTTCACGATTGGCCTGCTCGGGATGGTGGTGAATACGCGGCCTGGCAAGGTTGGATGAAGACAAAGAGAATTAATTTGAACGTACGCCAAATGAGAGAATAAATGAGCACGCTCAATCAATCATCTTCCCCATACACTTTTCGCAACGCGTACGGCGTATAGATTGACATGCAATATCAAGGCCTAAGTACCTGACTAGGTTCTTTTCAATTAGATGTACAACCTCCCTTCTTGGAACTTGGCTTACTACGATAAACCCCCATGGATGCCGCTTCACGCATACTACAATGAAACAGTCTCGCTTTGAACACTGGCAAGTAGTCTTTATTATTATTTCCCCGCTCTGCCCGAAGAAGTAAACTCTTCTAAGTATTATGTGCATGTCATTAATTAAGGCGTATAGATAGTTGCCGAACACGCACGCCCGACTAAGCAAATCCAAAACCCTGTGCATTTTCCAGTGCCATTCCCAGCCGCTCTCGGAGCACCTCCTTATCCCTGTACTCCGGTAGAAGCAATGTTCCGTAGCAGGTATATGCTGTAGGAAGATGGCCTCCCTCGCCGTCTTCTTCGCCGTTCTTCTGAATTACAAACTGCAGATTCTTCATCCCCCCCACCGGAACTCGATCCGATGACGTGACAAACTCCAGCAGCTTCCGCTTCATTCGGTCATCAAACTTCTTGACAATAGACCAAAAGTCTTTAATAGTGCGGTGAGATGCATCCCAGCCAACATATCGTGTAGACCGCCTGAGCTCTGCCATGTCGATATCTTGTACGCCCTCCACAAGCGATTGCAGAAGAGATGGGCTTAGTAGGGACAATGACTTGGTGTCAAGACAAGCATGAAAGCCTCGTTCCAAAGCCTGATATTGGGGTCGCACCGAGACATCAGTAAGATAACGAATGTAGTCGTTGACATAGGCATCTCGATTCTTGTGTGTCACCAGGGGTGCTTCCTCTGGATTGCCCAGTTGTGGAGGAAGAACGTCCATGGATTGCGAAGCTGCTGGAGGCCATGTCACATCAGACGCTTCCATCTCCCGAGTGATGTTGGTGCCCAAACTAGAGACAGAAAACTCATAAGTTCGAGCAAAAACATCTTCCACAAGACCGTTCTGCTCGTCCCACTCCAACAAGGTCGTTAGTCCACTTGCCAAATCCGGCCAACCGTCTGCAATGTGATAGAGCTCCTTGATGGGCTTGCCCAGCAATTTTCGGTACAAGACTTTCGGGAACGTTACAGGTAGAGTCAATCCATTGTAGAGTGCCAGAGACATGAGGAGTCCCACGAGTTCAAACTTCCATTCCTCCGTCAGGGAACCCGGCAGGAACCACGCCATCTGAGTCCTCTCATCAATAGAGAACGCTCCATAAGCAGGATCGAGGCATTCGGCAATGGCCAGCCGAAAGAACTCTTGCTGGACGCCACCAGAGTCAAAACCCTCCTCACCACCCTCCTCACCTAGGTGGACTTTCAAGGGCCGGAGGAGTTCTCGTTTCTCGCGCCGCCAGAGTTGGTCAAAGGCGTCTCGTGCAACCGAGTCTCGACTGACCTCAAGGATCAGGTATTTGGAGGATGCAGTCCTCAGTAGATCCTGCAACACCATCTTATGGTGAGGATTCGTGATTAGACTCCCAGGATCCACGATGGCGCTCATCCGGGTTTTCAAGGAGCTAGACTCCTCGAACATGCGGCTCATACGGGCAAAATTGATTGAGCGGAAAAACGAGACGAGGGCTTCTGGGCTGAAAATGTAAGGGTGGTCGAGAATATGCTGTTGCCACCTTGAGGAGGAAAACGAGATCCAATCCACTGGCATCTCAATAGTGTCTAGTCTGTCAGAGATGTAGTCAATTCGGAACTGAATATCCCTCAGGAGGAGGACCTTCCTGTACTGGTCTACGAGTAGGTCGCGTTAGTCAAGTCGGACACAGGAGAGCTCCCATAGCACTTACGCATCGTCTTGATAAAAGACAAGGCCCCCCCAACGGTCCCATCTACCGCAATGTCAGGTCGTCCATCCCAGTCTCGTAAAATGACAGTACGAGCCCAATCTAACAAGACAGTAGGCATCCGGGCCTCATGCAAAAGTCTATCGGATGGCGTGAATTCGAGAATAGGAGATGCATCGGCACTAAGAAAATTGAGTTGGTTGACCAACGGCTGGAGAACGTCGATCTCAGAGACTTCAGAGACCCTGGCAGGTGCTGCTACCATGTCCGCAAAAAGTCTCCTGGCGCTAGTGGCGCGAAATACCCTTCTTGCCAATCTGAGTGCTAGATCGTTAGAAAAAGCATCATCGTAGTCAAGGCAGCGAGACGAGGGTTGCCGTGCAATAGCACCTCCGTTCGCCAATGTCAACCCCATCGATCGAATCCGGGACAGCTCGTACAACGTCCTTGAGTCTAGCACATTTGGAGTCGCAGCAACTAAAGCATGCATACAGATAGACATCAAATGTCCCGCGTCCTTGTTCGAGATTACTGCCTTCGTTCGCCAGGCATGGTGACGGCCGACATGACCAGGCGCGTGGGGAGGTGCAAACAGGCTACCCGCTGAGAGCCATAGGCTATGAAGCACAACGGTTGGCGCAACTCGGTACATTCGATAGAAGCAATACCAAAGGCTCTGAGAATCTGAGATTTGCCCATGGCGCGTAAAAGATTGTATTGCACAGTGAGGGTTCCCAAGGACATAGAACATCGTTTGGATGTTGAATTCCTTCCAAGGCCCCTTCAGCAACACTGAATCTGGAGAGGGTTGCCTTGCAAGTTTGGTCCGTACATTGAGTGGTTCGGGCCCTGTTGTTTCGGTGTTATTTTGAACCATGAGGTTCACTTCTGCGGTACCATCTTCTTCCAGAACATCGCATATAAAGTTGACCAAATCCACATTGAGGACCGAGAGGGTCTGCGGACTGTTAGAAGTAAGCCACTTGAGAGACACTCCTTGTCTCTCTTCTACATCTCGTCGCTCGGCACGGTCATCGACAGGCAAATTTACTGGCTTTTCTGGCAATAAATCAGCCTGATCCACCAATCTCTTCGCAGAGCATAAATCTGTAGGAGAGTGCTTGGCCTTTGTTGGAGGGCTAGTTGAAAAAGAAGGCGCACTGATGTTGTCGAAGAATGGCGGTCTTCTTGGCACTTCCAGTATGAATTCTTCATTGGTGGAAGGGTTCACCTTCAAATGGGATTGCTTATCATGCGAATAAGAAGAGTTGAGATGGCGAGCAAGGTTGGAAGACTTGGCACTATTCGGACTCCCTGGAGAGATTGCATCCGCTGACACTGTCCGCACTGCTTTTGGTGAAGGAAGAGGCTTTGCTCTAATCGTTGGCTCGTGGTTAGGATTCGTAAGTTCATTCGTCGTAAAAGTATTATTGGCCTCGTTCAGGCTGGACGCACAGGTTGTTTGATTTGAATCCTTCTGGGAACTGGACTGGGAGTCGGGAGCATTCGATGACATGTAGCCACTTGGGCAGCTTGAGCCTGGTATTTCAGAGGTAGAGGCAGAATTACGACGGGCGTGGTCTGAGATAACTATCTGCTCAGTCTCGTCAACAAGATTATCGAGCTGATGCTGCATGGCCGCAATGCTTCGTGGAGTCAACCAGTCAAGCATTTTGAATGCCACGGTGCCAAAAAGATTAGCGGCAAAGGAGCGGTGGTCTTTGTTAGAGGGGCCCTCGACAACTCGGACTCTTGGCTTCGACGGAAGATCCTGAGCAGAATGCGGTCTCGAGCCGCCATGAGCGTCAAGCTGATCTGGGACAGTGGGATGACTGGATGACGTCTCTCGGGCAAGCAAGGTATACGGGATTTCGACAGCATCCTCTGTCCTCTTGAAGGTTCTGCTTGAGGGGGGTTTCGGCTTCCTGGGGTCGGAATAGGTTGGCGACGGCGGCCGAGTGGAAAAGATCAAGTTATTAGGTGTCGCAGTTGATGCATCTTTGGATTTGCAAATATAGGGACAAAGCCCACTTTCTGGATCGTCTCGACTTGCCAAATACACAGCTAACGTTCTGGCACTGGTCGCGCTATATCGCCGGAGGGGGTGTTTGCCAGCAATGCGTCGCCGGTAGGTAAAGCATGTCGGTGTCGCACAGTCAACATGACCACATCCTGTTCGCAGTTGAATCGTGTACCTGTTCTCGTCTTAATAAGTCAAACACATCATGTGAACTATCCACGCACCTCTCAACCAAAAGTTGAAATTCGTGGCGTCGGCTGGCACGATGGACCGCATACACTCGTTTTGGATTGTCGATATCTTGTATGTACGCTTGAAGCTCGGCCGGTGCGTCTGGGGGTAAACGTGCGAAGGGTGCTTCTTGCCAAAGACTAGCAAGAATGTCCCGTTTTACGGCGCTCGTTGAGCAGAGGCCTTCCTCGCGATAGGATTCCGGAGTCATGAGATGGAATTTGACACTGCGACGGGGGGTCGATGGAGAGTCAGGGACGTAAGATATACGAACAGGTGTTTCACAAGGCTGTGTTCAGCTGCGCATTTCGACGAAAGAGAACGACCAACGGCTCGGCGATGAATACGGGGGGGAAAAAAGTGCGTGGCGGGATTATGATGATATGCTTCAGTAAAGGATGGTTTTGCACAGCGCCTACAGATGATAATGTTCACGACCCAGTCGCAAAGTTGGCGGGTGAGGATAATTGCTTGAGGCGCAAGTAGCAATGACGAAGGAAGCTAGAGGTTGGTGATCCACAGCGCGTTGTAATGCTGACCCCCTTGGGTTTGTTGAGAGTGACTGGTACTTCCAAGAAGATGGGATATGCCCCTAACTCTATCTTAGTACCTGGCGCTCGGGTAATCGAAGGCTTCTGTACAGTAGCAGTGTGGCTCAACAATCTACCGTCCACAGAATTAGGTAAGCACTGCAGGGCGCTGGTGATTCACCATCGTTTATGCGCAGGGTCTAAAAAAAAATGCCCGTGAATCAGGCATTTGCAAATCAACTGCTCCAGAATGTGGCGGGGCAAGTGGGGGCCAAATTCGAGAGGAAAAAAAGTCTGACACCCATTTTCTTTTTAATTTTTAATCACAGGCGGCGATAAGATTGTGTGACGTTATCTATGAACCCCGCCAACGCCCACCAACGTGACTCGAAATTTCAACTCTTCATCAACAATAGGGCAAGATTTGCTCCAGACAACAACTCGCAGAAAAGAAAGAGTGTGCTAAATATCTTTCTTGAGATTTTCCCTTGTTCTCACTTTGAAGCCCTTCAGCTGTTACCACCACGATGGCGAGTGCGGCACCTTCGGGATCTGTGGGCACCACGGCCTCTCATCCCTACACCTGCAATACTTGTCAAGTTGCCTATCGCAATATTGACCTGCAGAAGGGTCATATGAAGAGCGACTGGCAGTATGAACTCCTTTTTCTGCCTTTTGGAACTACTCACTAATCATGACCTCCCAGCCGTTACAACTTGAAACGACGAGTTGCTTCGCTTCCCCCAATTTCGGCCGAAGTCTTCACTGATAAAGTCCTCCAAGCCAGAGCTGTGTCTACAGCGGAAGCTGACAAAGCGTACTTTGAGCGTCTGTGCGATATTTGCCAGAAGACCTACTACAGCGAGAACGCCTACCAAAATCATCTGCTGAGCCAAAAGCACAAACAGAAGGAGGTTTCCAGCGCCCAGCCGGCGCCCAGTCAGGGGGATGATGAGACTACGTCTGTTGTTAGCTCAACCTTCTCTCTTGGCGAGCCGGTTCCCGCAGCCCGAGGAGAAGTTGATTCTGATGCTGAAGAGGAGTTCAGCCATGTTGTCGAGGGCTTGCAAAACACTCGAATTGCTGAACAGCGGCCGTCCCCTGTCAAGAGACCTTCCAACCCTCTACCCTCAACTCAAGAAGTCGCCAAGAAGGACGAAGAAACAGAACGCACTTCCAACTCCACAACGCCAGTCCAGCAATCAAACGAGCCAGTCTGGACGCTGGAGTCATGTCTTTTCTGCAATTACTCATCCCCTACCATCGCATTGAACACACATCACATGGAGCGCTTCCATGGCATGTTTATTCCTGAAAAGCCCTATTTGGTTGATTTGGAGGGTCTTCTGAAACACCTGCAGACTAAGATTAAGGACCAACATCAATGTCTCTACTGCGACAAGATCAAGTCTACAGTATTCGGCATTCAGACACACATGCGTGATACCGGTCACTGCAAGATCCCGTATACGTCTGAGCAGGAGCAGCTTGACATTGGCGATTTCTATGACTTCAGGAGCACTTATTCCGATCATGAGGGAGAGGATAGCGATGATGATGATGATTTCGTTGCCGACGAGGTCAACGGAGGCGCGAAGCTTGGTGGACGACGTGCTTCTAAGCTCACTGGCGAGAATGGGACTGAGCTGGAGGGCGGTGACGATGGCGACGGCTGGGAAACTGACAGCTCGGCGTCTTCCTTGGATTCTGCCGATCTTACTGCCGTCCCTGCCGAGGGTCACATTCATCAGTACGAACGATTGAATAAACATTCACATCACTCACGACATGATGCGCGACATAGGCATCAGGTCGACGGCTGGCATTCACATGCTCACAAGCCGACTCGGGCTGTGTTCCACGATGATTATGAGCTGCATTTGCCATCTGGAAAATCTGTTGGTCATCGATCTTTGAACAAATATTTCCGTCAGAACTTGCATAACTATTCCACTGCTGAGGAAAGAGCAGAACGACTGGCCATTGAGCAAGACGATGAACGCCACAACTCTGATGATGATCAACAGTTAGCGCGAAGAGAGGGTAGATCACGGGAGGTGATACCGCGAGGAATGGCTGGTATGTCAGGTGTTGGGGACCAACGAAAGGCTGGAGCCCGCAAGGCAGAGCAACGTGGCAGGAATCTACAACAATTCCACGGAAAGAAGAATGATATGGCATATGGGTTAAAGTTAAACAACCACAAGAACTACTATTACCGAGAACAGGGTGGCGGTTAGTTTAGTTAGGACTTGAAAAGTAAATGCATTAATTATATCTTACCTCGTGCTTAAAACATTTTTAGCCTAATATATGCCTAATATTTAGTTTTTAGTAATTAATATTAACCCTTTAGACTTTACTATCTCTTAAGTCCGCTAATTATTTTATATTAAAT
>JABFFC010000012.1:0-15788 GCA_013623535.1 Fusarium penzigii
CTCCTCGACCGCTCACACCGGTACCCTCGTCTGCCCATATACTTGCTCCAGCGTTAAAATATAGTGCATACATAACGTCCCGTAACCGCCCGCCCGCTGCCCCGACCCCCTCCCCTTGGTTTCTAGTCCAGTGTACTATCTATCTCAATATCCGTGCAAGACCTCTTTCTCGATGTCTCTTCCAGTGTTGCACAGCGTTTGAAACCTCTTCATTCCATCATCATCATCACTATTCTCTAGACATCTGTATATTGGGGTCGGCCCCAAGGTTAGAAAAAGCTGTCGGCCTCAAGGTTGTTGATAAGGCCTGACTCCCCCAAATACGTAGTCTGGCGGTGCCTGGTAGCATCCGCAGAGTGCATACACACATACACCTACACGCAGTCACAAAAAAACCCACAAGAAGAAAATGGTATGTTTTAGGATGTTTGGACAGCTATTGTTCTAGAGGTTTTCACGGGTCGCTGACATACATCTTCTAGGAGCATCAGCACTTCAACGCCGGTGAGCGGTGGACATACCAGGAAATGCGACAGAAGCCAGTCCCTAGAGATACATTCTTCAGTCTCAAGAATGATTCACAATTCCATCGCCCAGTTTCAGTAGCCACTGAATTTGTTGATACTGACTGGGAGGAAGAGGACGAGATCATTAGCGATGTTGAAGACAACTCTCCTCGCCTGAGTGTGCAGTCAGTAAGTCATTTTCCGTCTAGAGCAACCAGCGCCTCGACCACGACACTGACAAGAACACTCCACAGTCTGGACAGCCCAGTTTTACTACAGTTTCCTCCTATGACGAGGTACCTACACCACGATCGAGCAGAAGCCAAGAGGAGTATGTCGAATATTCTCCAAAGCAGGTCGAAGGACCCAGAGGGCCACACTTGTTTCGCAATTCTTCAGACCAGCACACCCTAAACGAGGATGATGTTATCCTAACTCTGTCACCTATTACACCAAAGGCTTCTTACAATATCGCCGATCTTCTTGCACAATCACAATATACCCAGCCGCAGTTTGTTCAGCCCCAGTACCAACAGCCTCAACCCCCGCGTCGAAGCAGCCCTTTTCAGTATACAGATGAGGAGCTTGACAGTTCGACACTTGCATCATGGACTACGGAGATGGTGGCACAGTCTATGCTCAATGCTGGCATTGAGTTGGCTGTGGCAGACCGATTTATGGAGAACGACATTAATGGAGGTATCTTGATCACGCTCAAGTTTGAGGATTTGAGAGAGCTCGACATCCAATCCTTCGGCATCAGGACCAAGGTTTGGCATCAGATTCAGGCGTTGAGAGATAGCCAACCCCCTTCACCTAGACCGGAGACACCCATTGAGGATGTCCCCAGTCGAGAGATCACCAGAGAGGTTCGAAGGAGAGAAGAGAGTGGACTGCGACGTCACCGCAGCAAGCGTACTCATAGATCACGACCGTCTGGTGATGATATCACTCCCATGGAGTCGGTGTCCATCATTGGTATCGAGCAGGTCATCCCAAAGCCGCATGAGTGTTCCAAGGGCGAAAACTGCAGCAAGTGGAAGAAGCAGCAGCAGCTCATTCGGGCTTTCAAGAAAGAGCATCCCAACGTCGACATGAACGCGCATGGCACTATCATGGTTGGCGATGCTGGCAACCCCGAGACAGCTAGGGCCCTTGACCCCAATCAAAGTCTGCGCCCTGTCTCAGACGCCGTCACTTCTGTTGTCGCATCCTCTGATGTTATGGGCCCCGGCATGCCTCCTCTGCAGTACCTCCAGGAGAAGTCTCTGCGAAGCTTGCAGTCACGGGATCCCCAGGACAACGTTCGACAGTTCCTCAGTTTTCAGCACCAGCATGGTGGTGACTGCGACAATGATGTGCCACCAACACCACCTTTTGACCCCCGAGCGGCCGTCCAAGCTCAAGCAAAGGGTCCCCATCACGGGCTTCGCCGACTACCCAGGCTTTCCATTCCTGGGGAACCTCGACCTCCTCGTATGGCACCGCCGCCACGTGCTGCCACTGTTCCTCCACCACAGCAACATCAGCAAGCACAGCAGCAGGTACAGCAGCAAGCACAACAGCCAGCCCTGCAATCGTCTGCCTTTATTCCTTACCAGATGAGCAAGGCTGACCCTCTGTCACCTGACCTCGAGACGCCCAAGAACCCGTACCGTCATGGTACCCCCTTCTCAGAGGTTGATGTCCCCGTCACTGCTGTCCCCATTGGCCCCGTGGCTCGCGATGCCTCGCAGTCTGTGCCACCAGACATGAACTATCGCACATCTCCTACCCACAACACTTCTCCCCCCCGTTGCCAATCTCGCACCTCTGCCCGTCGTCCATCCTTTCCTGTTCTCCCTGCGCTTGAAGAGAACAAGGCCATTGCCCCCATGCGTCCCGCTCCTCAGGCTTCCTCTCCAAGGTCTTCCAAGCCCTCTGTCCGCGCGCAGCAGCCCCTGCAGCCTCCTCCACGCGACCAATACTCGGCATCGCGCGGTCAGCTTGATGGCTCTCACAAGCTAGCTTCTCAAGATACAAAGCCTGTGAACCCTTCAGCCGACCCTGCCAATGGTATCTCTCACCAGGGTCCCATGAAGAAGCGAAAGACACGTATGCTTCGTCATGAGTGGCAAGACGGTTACTTTACTCTCAGAGGAACTCGTCTCAACATGCACAAGGCGGTGACTGAGGTTGACCGCACTCTTGAGTACGTCGACATCGACGACTATGCTATTGCCTGCTCTAGCCTTGCTTCCACTTCCAAGCTCAGCGCGGCTTTCAAGTCGATGCACCTCTCACACAGCCGTCACAGTCGTGAGAAGAGTGACCCTGTTGGTGCCTTCAGCTTCCAGCTCGTTCCTCAAGAGAAGAACACGGCGAGACTTCGCAAGCGTGACAGTCACCTCCACAGCGCCCATGGCGCCCCCACTGAAGGTGTCAACGGGACTGGCAAGACTCATCACTTTGCTGTCACAAGCCGAGATGACCGCATCGACTGGATGCGTGAGTTGATGCTCGCCAAGGCTCTCAAGCAAAAGGGTCAAGGCTTCGAGATCAGTGTCAACGGCAACATGATTTGATGGTTCAACTCTCCACTCTCCTTTATTTCCTATAGCGTTTGAAACATCCCACCTTCTTACAACATTCCCTCCCCCGGCATTATATTTCTAGCAATTCTTCTTCTGTTCGGTAACTTCTTCCCCTGGTGTTTTGTTTCTTTCTCTAGTCTTTTGTCTTCAGAACGCGGAATAGCATGCAAACTAGTGATCAAGGCTCTCTCGCGGGATGCTCTCACAGCGGAATGAATGTTAGCTCGAAGATGAGCGGGATAGGTTTTTGCTCTTTTTCAGGAAATTTGGTTTTTTATTGTTTTCTCCGGGCATCTGATGTATCTTCTTTCCTTTCCTTTATATACCTGTAACAGGGGGACATTGGATATTTGTCCCTTGGCCGCCCCTGAATGCCAGCCACCCTTGCATAACACTCTCTCTTTGGAGACACGACGAACGACGACAACTCTTTTTTTTTCATTCCTTTTCCGATATCTATGTTTATCGGGGGCGTCTTTTGCATTGTTACTAGGTAGTTAGCTCATTAAAGATATCAAAAATGGCAATCAGACGGATTAAAAATGAAGATGAAGTGTATCGAATTAGCGTGATGGGGTTGATTAGAGTATTTTCGAGGTAGACTCAGATTCCAAACTAACGTAACCACTTCATAATCAAACAACATGCCTTGTTCAATGGTGAATTGACCATAGTAAGTTAACACGGAGTCCCTGCTCCTGTTCATGACATACTCGGTACGTGTTGACAGAGCACCTCTGTCTACTGTTTGATTTTTTCCATAGCATGCTGAACATTGAAGAAGAGGGAACTTGACTTAGCTTAAAAATACACCCTCTTTTCTCTTCGTCCCGCCTATATATGCAAAGAGTACAGTTTATCTTACAGACATGGCTCCGCTCCCACACGCCGTCATGTTCTAATCACAAACATACACCCGTCAGCCTCATTCTCCCTTTACTTTAGCTTGTACAATTGGTCAATATCCCTCTTCTTTTGTGTTTCTTTTCCCATTTACTTGAACTCTGGCCGCAAGACACCAGATCTTTGAGCCACCTTTTCCCAATCAATCAGGTTCCACCATGACTCGGCAAAGGCCAGCTTTCCGCCCTGACCGCCAGCACCAACGCCCCAGTCAAGCAACCAGGCGTGCTCCCAGGTGTTGAGACACAGCAGGGGCTCGAGCTCGAGACCGCCGGGAGGAAGGTCACCGCTACGCTTGTTGCCGCCGGTGGTCTGGTTGCGGAAATATGTCTTTGCTGAGCCATCCTTGCCGACCGTGTTCATATCTGTCGACTGGGCACGCCAGTGGGCACCGGGGTACGGTGAGCCGGCGATGTAGGTGGGCAATAGACGGTAGTCGCCGGGGCCGGCCTTGACGAGCCAGAGGAAACCGGGGCCGAACATGGACGAAGCAGTGAGGATGAATTCGCGGCGGAGAGTCTCGATGGAGGAGAATGAGGCTTCGAGTTCTTTGCGGAGGACCTCAGGCATGGCAGTGCCCTCGGGATGGATTCCTTGGAAGAAGAAGTGGTTGTTGTGAGCCATGGAAGCGTAGTTGAAGATGGGGGCTTGGTTAGGTTCGCGAGCGGTCATGAGAGCGATGGTCTTTGTGTCCTTGTCTTCGAGTTCGGTACCTAAGGGAGTGGTAGGTTAGTTATCAAGTATATTATCATGGCGTGGTATTGACATGTCGACAAGAGTTGGCGATATGCAAAGCCATTGCGCTTGGTATGGAGCATAGGAAAAGTAGAGAGCACACATACCGACAGTCAAAGCATTGAGCTTCTCAATCATAAGCTTCATGTACTCGGTCCACGCGATAGAGAAACCTCCCGGGCTCATGAGATTGGGGATACCCTGAGTATAATCGTGTGGCAGCTCGGGGACATGGTGGATAGAACGACGGGCATTGACCAAAGGACGCATGCCCAGGCCAAAGGCCATGCGAGGAGCTCTTAGTCTGGGACGAAGCATGGCTAGATTCTGGCGGGCGGGGGAGGTGAGGAAACGGACTGGGTTGGTGGGATGTATCGACGTCGTCGAGCAAATCCTTACTTCTCGCGATGAGCCTCCAGTGAACGAACTTTGGCTGTGAAAACGCCTGACAAACGAGGCGTGGTGTCGGAGACCGGGAGTACTTTACGCCGGTGTCCGGTTGTGTTGCACGCAGGGTCCTTCAAGCTTGGGCGCATCTTACTAAGCCAGATGGAAAGGGTAGCAAGTTGCAAGTTGCAAGTTGCAAGCCACATACTGTGCTAAGCCACAAGAAATCTTGCTTCCTAAAGCGGATTTTGGGACGGGGACCACTGAGCAAAGTGGCTGTACGGCACTACTAGCGCGGGTAGGCATCCTCCGCAGCCTGAACTAAGCCTTAATCGGAATCCGGAACGCACTGCGGAGCAGGCCATAGGGTCATGATGTCCCCCATTTTGAACCACTACCTGTAACATCAGTCATTCTACCCCGTCACCCCTAACAAGCATAATCTTTCACCTTTGCTCTGCTCATAACGTGTATTTGTCGCAGTCAAATTTGTCACCTGTTGTCATTCTCTCTCTCTTTCTCTTCTGTTTTCTCTCGTTAACTTCAAGTACTCTGTCTGCCACTTTCTTCATCTCCCTTATCTTTCTCCAAACCATATTCTGAAACATCTACTTCTTGTCTCAAATTCTGTTCTGAACGTCTACCTCTACAGATAGACCCGAGCCTCTTGATTGCTCCCTCTCCGCAGCACACCGAGAACAATCTCCGTTTAGCCATATGCACCCACCAGCAATCCCAGATTCTTTCGTCGTCTTTGAGGATGCCTCTTCGCTAGCTCTCGACGCTCCTGTGACCGCCATCGTCATGGCCACCTCGGTTCTCGCCTCCGCAGCCGCCACCGCGACATCCACATTGACCTCGGCCGCATCGACATCATCATCGCAAGCTGGTACATTTGACGAAGAGCCTGGAGAATGTGAACTTCTCGGCCCTTTTGCTATTCTCGTACAGGGAGCATTGGGGGCCCTCGCTTTGCTATCGTTGGTATTCAAGCGATGGCGGGAAAGACCTCAGCGGCCGCTCAAGATTTGGTTCTTTGATGTATCCAAACAGGTCGTCGGATCTATCCTTGTTCACATCGCCAACATCTTCATGTCTATGCTTACTAGCGGACGGTTTTCGGTACAAGTCGAACCTGTCACTAGCAAGTTGGCGGCACGATCCGATGATGATTATGCTCCTAACCCCTGCTCATCCTACTTACTAAATCTTGCCATTGATGTAAGTAAAATACTCATTTACTGGGCCTTCTCTGTTGGCGATGAGTTCAACTGACTTTTTCCTGCAGACAACCCTTGGTATTCCCATTCTTATTTTACTCCTCCGCATCTTCACCGGCCTAGCGCGTCTTACACCTCTTGGTAAACCCTCGGAGTCCGTCCAGTCCGGAAATTACGGTAGTCCACCCAGAGTTGTGTGGTGGTTGAAGCAATCTTTCATCTACTTCTGCGGTCTCTTCGGTATGAAGGTCTGCGTTCTCATAATCTTCCTCATGATGCCCTGGATCTCAAAGATTGGCGACTGGGCTCTCGGCTGGACTGAGGGTAACGAGAAGGTTCAAATCGCGTTCGTCATGATGATCTTCCCTCTTATCATGAATGCTCTGCAATACTACATCATCGACTCGTTGATCATGATGAAAAATCCAGACGACTCTCACTCGGGTGAGCAAAGAGACGGCAGCTCGAGAAGATACGATGATCACGAGGACGCGACGTCTCGTGCCCGACTTGTCGATGGCGAACACGACAGCGATAGCGAGAGTGACCAGGAAACTGTCAAGCCGCCGACATCCCGTCCCCAGAGCAAGGATTCGGCTGTGTATGACCCGGAGTTTGATGGTGATGACCAGACAGTCGTAGCCAGTAGCGCTGGTGCCCGGCACGAACAAGGCAAGGTTGTCTCCCCGGAGCTCTTCCCAAAGGAATAGAAAAGACGCCAAGTGTGATCTCGCCGATGATGTGCATATTTTAGAACTTGACTTGCAAACTGTTTTGCTGTTTGGGATTGAAGCGCATTCGGTCGTTTTTTGTTTGCTTTTGCTTTTATGGCGTTGTTTACACGGGCCGGAGTATACGATAGCTGAGGGGACTGGGTGGTTTTTTGTCTAGTATTCAATACCAGCGCTCGCTTCAAGATGCATTAGCCAGCTATGTATGGTTGCACACAACTGAATGCTGTGATCAAGGAGCAATCATCTCCATGTCGTGAATTGTTCAAATGAAATCATCAACTGTTCATGTGACATTGTCTACACGGCGGATATAAACAGGTTTAGATATAGGGGCATCCGAGTTTTTCATTTTGATCAATTGTAATTGAGAAACTACTATCTCTTAGTTCTCAATAGACACAGCATCGGACGTGATCAAATACTGTAGTGTACAAGACAACAAAGTGGAAAATCAAGAACTCATGGAGTTCGTCCTTTCAGAAGAAGTGAAGAAAATTGCAAGATAAAAGATAGAACAGCCCTGACATCTATCCAAATGATAAAACACCCAAGAGATAATCGCGCTGATTAAACCCATGACGTTACCCAACGCCGCAACAAGAAATATCACCCAGACTCCAGTACCGGTATCCTCGAGATGTCGTGCATGAAAACGTACAACCGCAAAGCAGGGATTTCGCCCAATCATTCAAAATCGGCAGTCATAAGCAAAGATGTCGCTCCTTAAGGCTGGTACGATCTATAGCCACCGTAAGGCTCCTGGGCGGGTGGCTGCTGCTGGCGTGAATATCCTGAGTTGTAGTCATAGCTGGGTTCGTTCAGGGGTGAATGGGAGCGCTCTTGAGGATACTGCCTCTGGGGTACAGGTCGGGCACCGTAATGTGCCTCTGGGGCTGGCGATTGCATTCGCTGACCATACGCAGGCTGAGCGTAGGCGAAGTCATTCTGAGGTGCTGGGGACTGCCGAGCAGCCTGGCCGTAACCGTCATACCCATTCTGTGATGCAGCTGACTGGCTAATAACTTGGCTGTAGCTCTCATATTCACCGGGGGGCGCGGGAGTGCGGCGAGATTGTCCATAAGCATCAAAATCATTCTGGGGAGCTGGGGTTCTTCTGGCATTAGGAGGCTGACCCATGGCGTAGTCATGAGGAGCTGGAGAAGAACCGCCACTATAGTCTCCGTAACTTCCATAATCGTTTTGAACAGGCTGAGCCTGAGACTGGAGTTGGCCATAACCTCGGTTCTGGCCGTAGTCCTGCTGCTGGCCATATCCATTGTGTCCAACTCCCATAGCAGAAGCGCCATAAGCTTGGTCGGCGCGGTATCCATCACCACCGGGTGTAGAGTTATATCCATAGCCTTGGTCAATAGGCGAGTACACATCCTGAGGCTGGTGGCCTTGATTCAAATAGCCACTCGAGTTAGCTTGAGGTTGGCTATAAGGTGTCAACTGATTAGGAGGGGTGTTATTCATGGCGCCCATTCTTGGGTCAGATGCAGCGGGCTTGCTGAGCGAGTCCAGCTCGACAACCTCCTCATGAATTGGAACCTTTTTACTGTTCGCGCCCTCCCAGCTAGGCATCTCCGGCAAGGCATCGTCGTTTCGGGATTTGTTTGTTTCGAACTCGGCATACTCGGCGTACTGTGCTGGAGCGCTCTGGGCGGGTTTCTGGGTAAACTGAATGCCAGATGTCTGCATAGGGGATTCGGATCGATATCCCGCGTTCTGCTGATGATGATGATTCTGAGGCGCGTATGGGTCATCAAGATGTTTAGCACGTTTGTTTTCGCCAGGGGGGTCGCACGCGCCGCAGCAGTTGCCGCAGCACTTGAGGCACTCGAAACAGCTGCAACAGCATGAGAGGCCACAGCAGCAGCAGCGAATGATACACCAGAGAATACTAAATACGATCAGTCCAACGATGGCGATGACACCAATGACTGGCCATCTATCACGAGTCAGCAATGTTTGTAGACGGGGTACAAGTGGTTAACATACTTGCACCATGCTACACTCATACAGTTGTCCCAGCTTGAGAAAGCAGTTGCGATATCGGTAACCTTGTCTGTAGCATCATCGACCACATTTCTGCGCATCAATTCGGCGCTGACACTCCTGGTAACCATGTTCTTGATCATATCCCAGTTGCTCCCCTGGAGGCTTCGGGCCATAGCTATATCGACGGAAGGCATGGTGTCATTGGTTTGTGAGAGCGAATTTGTGTGGAAATGGGTTATTGTTGGTAGATTTTGTGTTATTTAGCGAATGCAACCGCAATGCGTGAGCAAAGTGTAATGAAGGTGTGCTCTCCGAGGCGAGGTTCCAGCCAGCTGGTGTCGACGATGATCGTATGACAAGGGTTCGTTGTAGCGAAAACAGGACGAGGTGGGTTTGATATATTTCGTCTGACTTATAACGAGGGCATGAACAGAAAATGAGAGTCGTAGTTATCTGAGTAATTGTCCAACGTTGAGATACCAGCTTCGCCCTTGGACACCGTGGATAAACGGAGGATATGATTTGCGACTATTGTGTGGATAGGATAAAAACAAAAACGGGATGAAGTAAACCTGACATAAATGAGAGAAAGAAGCTACAAAGAAAGGTGCTCGTGGCGCTACACGGCTTGTGTCTCTGAACCCTCGCCGATGGTTCGAGATTCGAGGTTCGAGGTTCGAGGGAGGGAATGGAAGTGAGAGATGAGACGAGGCCACAGAAAAGAGAGTTCGAGTTGAGGAAACGGGCGTCTAAAGGGGAAGTCAAACCGAATCCTTGGCAGGGGAGGCTTTACGCGGATTGGGGGAAAAGTGGGAAAGAGGGAGCGCCTTCCAGGGGGACCAGGGGGAGGCAAAAATGGCCCTCAAGGGAGGGGACCGCGCAAGATCTGACGAGTGGCAGGGGCGACGCTATGGGCTCTGGGCTTTGGGCTTTGGGCTTTGTGGGAGACGGTTGGGAAAGTGGCAGCTCACATGGATTAACTGACCTTAGTTGGGGCTATTCGACGCTATTCAGCTTTCATCATTCCTTCCCTCTGGAAGTGACGTGGACTCGTCCCGGGCTGTATTGAATATTATTTTGGTAGAAGGGTCCTTCCTATCACCGCTTGAATAAACCAGTCTTTGCTACCCTTGAACCCATTCAACTCTTTAGGTTCTACTGTAATTGGCACTGCTGATCACTCTCGCATACCGCCCTCAACACTGTAAGAAACAGAGTTGCAGACGACAGTCGGACCAGTCGGCCCTGCAACATAATGACGATCTTCCCATGTCGATATTCATTTACCGAAAGAAAGATGGTCTTGATAATCCCCACGGAGAGGTCATTCCAGCGGAATTACATCATTCATAGACTTAGAAAAGACCCTTCCGGCAAGATTGATTCATCTGCTATCAATTTCCTAATCACCGTGTAATTTTCGTACCAGTTCTCGGCACAGCTAACAGTAGGCACCTAAATCTTCAACTAAGCCAATTTCCCTAAACGTCCTTTACTACTACATAATATCCATGGGTTTCACATCGACGCTTGCGCCCCATTAATTTATATGCAGCCCAGTGAGGGAGGGGCCTTTGAAATGACAGGGTCGTTGCGATTGCCGGATGATCCTCTTCATGTTTGCTCGTTTGTCCCCTTGCCTTGTTCCAACTCACGCTCCTTTCGTCTGTCAGAGCGTGAAATTCATCATCGAACACCATGTACTTAGCCCATTCAATTGTCCTCGAGGCTCTATTATGTGTTCTGGCAGCGGTGTCGTGTTAAAGGTGTTGAGAACTTGCTGACTCATCTGAAAGGTTTTAAAGTGCATGAAGATTACATGCAACTCATACCTGATGTCTAACTTTATCACCAAACAGATGAGAATGAATTTTGAGTCTGCAGTTAATAGGGGTATTTAATTACTAATAAATAAGTAGGTGCTGTTCGTTTGATAATAAACAAGTAAGTGAAAAAGAGAAATACGAAACATTTCCATCATCCATCCTCATATCCAAGAGTCACATATCCATTACTGTGAGAGATGTAGCATTTAATTCTCTTGAGGAAACGTAATCTCTTCACATCCAATCCAGGCCGTATCAATCCATCAATGTTCTTTTTTTCTTCTTTTTTTCATCATAGTATCAAGCAGTCTGGATCGCTCCTGATATACTTTAACTGTCAAGATCAATTGCCTCGTAAGGGGTATCCTCTTTGTTGTGGCCGTTACAGTTTACACATTTCATCTGCGCAAGTCGTCTTCAAGCACCCTCATTGATACTTCGAGCTGCTTTACTTGCCAGGAGGGGGTCCTGGGGGAGGGCCGTAGGGATCGTCACGTTGGTATGTGCCCTGTGGTTGTTGGACGCCAGAGTGCTGGCCCTGTCCGTAGTAACCGTCATTTGTGTTGAAGGTGTTGCCGGTATACTGGGGCTGCTGAGGCTGACCGTACGCGGGAGGGGGAGGAGCCGTGTTGTACCCATTCTGCTGGCCATAGTAACCGTTCTGTTGACCATAGTTGTTCATCTGGTGCTGGTTGTTATGGTTCTGTTTACCGAAACCATTGGCCATCCATCCAGTACCGTAGACGGGCTTGACACCACGGCGCTTGCGACGGCGGGAGAGACAGCTGCAGTGGTGTTAGTGATATTGATTTTGGTGGAATGCATATGCAGGACTTGATGGTGAACTTACAGACAGCAAAAAAGGAAGAAGACGAAAATAGCAATGACAACGCCAGCGAGAACCCAGCGTCCCCACGAGTTCCATCTGTTACGGTAACATCTTCCATTGCGGTAGGTGGTGCCGGAGGGACATCGATAATACTGTCGGGAAACGAGATCTTCAAATTGCGCCATAGTAATGATGTTTTATCGGCGATGTAGGAATTGAGGTGCAAGAGTGGTTTGTAGGAGAAAAAGAAAATGTGGTAGCAAGTTGGGTTGCGATTAAACCCAAAAGGGTCGTCAGGTGCAATAAACCTTCTTTGGAGGAGGGGTGGTCAACTATCAGCCTTTACCGTTGCGGTACCCTTTGGTTGTAAGGTGGCTGTGGTTTGCTGTGGTTTTGGTTGGTGATGGGCGTAAATGACGTGGACGCTGTAACACGACTCTGTAAGGCGGTGACGTCGATGAAGAAGAGGTGAGCCCAAAGGGTTTTGAATGGGCGCAAAATTTATCTGTTGGGTCTGTATTGTTTGGTGTTCTCGCCGAATCACCTCTTGATTTATGATGAGTCGGGGATGAGGTTGAGGTACTCGCAACAATAAGAAACGAGAGAGAAATACGTGAGGAGATAGGAAGAAATAAAAAACGGGGATGTCAGGTAGAAGGGGGAACATCAAACCTTTTTATCGTCATGAGGACAAAGCTCAACTCGCCGCAGCAACAGTAACAGTAACAACACTGAAGAGGACCATTGACGAGCTCAGCCAAGACAAGAGCCAAGAGAAATAGAAGGCGCACTAAACTTGAATGATGAGGGTGGCATGGTTTACCCAAATCCACAATAAATAATAAGATTTCTTTTCCACTCTTTCCTACCTAAGTACTACCAAGGATGGGTGCTGTACATCACTCCATTGTCGGCGTTTACTTGATTCTGATTTAATCTTGACAGTCGTTGCGCTTTTGCATTTACATTATTTCATCGTCTATTCCTATTCTGCATAGCAAATAGTTGATGAATTAATCAATGGAATCGACTGTATAGTGTCAACTACACAGCAGTCACCCTCTCTCGCCAAGATTTGACCCAGCTTTCAAGCACCGGCTCAACTTGGCGAGTTTCTCGTATCGTCCAGTTGACTCCATCTTGACTCCATCCTGCTTATGTTATTGAGCGTGGCTGTGCCGGGTTCCTTTCTCTAACTCATCTCTTCATCTCGCCATCTCTTTACACCCTGCATCTTACACTAAACTGTCCGGCAAAGCTGATCAGCGACCCTCCATCAATTCAAACAAAACCCAATCCTAACAAAAACGCCTTGAACACGTTCGGATCAATTTCGAGGGATTCTCTCTTCCCCCCCTGTTGGTGTCTTGGCGAAAGGTGACCTTCTGACATCACTCATTTTTATCTTGTACCTCTCCACTGATTCAAGGCTGTATAATACTTGATGAACATCGATATATCTGTTTCAAATATCCTAGTCAATCAACATCATATGGACTGGCCCAGATCAATGACACAGTACTGGTAATAAATACATCACAAAATTACCCGTGTCTTTTCTTGATTTGCGCCGTCGCTCCTCAACCCAAGTTCATCATTTAATGACGTCCAAACTATAGCGTGTGAAATCAAGATTCCATCACATGCTTTCTCTTCTAGTCCAAATGGCTTTCCTCTAGTCACTGAATTGCGATACAGTAAATGGAAAGCTTCGCTAAAAGCAAACAACTCAGCCTCAAGTCGTCGTCGTCTTGTCACATGGCCTCACCATCTTGGCGCAATCATCAATAGCAACGTGACATACGTGTATGCTTCGCCACACCACTATCGAATAATGTCGTCAACTCGGGCAGTTCCATGACCCCATCTCCATCTCTTCAGCCACAGTTCCATATTTTCTGTCAATCAGCCGTGCATAAGTCAACGATCTCAATGAGAGAAAAGGAAATATAAAAGACCCTTGAAGATACGCACACGGATACTCTGGGTTGCATCAATATCCGCTTTAATTGCACAACGTTGACCTATTTTCGACCATTGTCATTGAATCGACTGGATATTCCTTGATCATTTCTCGTCATGAGACTGACACCAAGAGGACACGACTTCAGCATAACATCATGGTCCTGTAGAAATATTTACTTCATTTTAGCTGCTTACGACCCCACCTGCTCCATCATATGCGGCGAGAGCAACTATAGCTTGCCTTCAACATATCTATAAAAACTATAGGTGGGCAAATCACTAGGGACCAAGACTCAGTCATGATTGCGAACGTGTCAATTTGAACTTGATTGTCTATGAGACCCCAGTCTCAATCCAAACGATCAAACCCCGTAGCCCCCATAGCCGAAACGGGTACCGTTCTTTTGCAATGAAATGACAGTACCTTGAAATAGGGACTCAACTGATACGCCTGGTAAATGCCAAGGGCAAACCATGAATCCAAGCTCAACGCTCCCCAGACAGTCTCGAATGCTGCCAATACAATGAAAACAACCTGGTTTTCTTTACCAATAAACGCCCTCCCATTAAAAACAGATCCCTCAGAGTGATCGCGTCACAAATCCAAAACTCCCTTGCCTGTTCGCCTTTGGCTAATTTCGTCCGATCGTATAGGTATAGTTATAGGAAAAGGTAAACGTAAGGTATCATAATCTGTCGTCAAGGAGTCACAGGCCTGCTCGTGGGAAAGAATATCGCTGGCGTCGAAGCTCATCGGCAGCCTTCATGTTGCGTTCCGCAGCCTTTTGAGCCTGCTGTCTTGCGGCTAGGGAGTTGATCTTCTCGCGGGCTCTGAGAAGACTGCTGTTGTCTTGCTGCTTAATCTTGGATCGAATATCGTAGAGTGCCATGAGGGTTGAAGCTCGGTCGACATCGTCTTCATACTGCACAACAGTTTGGTTAGCAACCCTATTCCATCTTGGCTGAAGGGATTGTTTCTAGGGCCATCTCACATCAGATTCTCCACGACGAGGAGTTCCAGGAATGGAGTTGGCAACAGAATGAGATGAAGGGGAGTGAAGGATGCGTCGGCCAAACTTGTCGAATTTGTTGTCGTTTGACCACTGGCGCTGTAGGTTGGAAGGGCGCTGCTGATGTATAGCTGGAGTAGACGTCGCAACAGTTTCGGATCGAGCGTGATGCGCCTTTGCAGGTGCGTTAACGGTGACGATGGCGGCAGCGGCCTCGGGCTCCTACCAGGGTCGCAAGTCAGCTTTTCAATGTTCGAGTGTATGAGTGTGCATGTGTGCTGCTCGCATCACAACTATCGGTGTGGACGGGGGAAAAAAAAGCACATGTTCGTGAATAATGCAAAGGAACAAGGGCAACATACAGCCGCGCCAAGGTTGCTAAGGTCGGCGAGAACCTGAGAAAGCTGGAGGCTCTCCATCTGATTTCAGGTCAAAAAGTGCAGAATACGGTCTCGAGGATTGATTAAATACTGCTTCAGGTCGGTAGGCGAACTCTTCGTAGCAAATTCATGCAAGAATGGCCAAAGCGGAATGGAAGAGTGATATATGAATACCAGCGAGCCAGGTGAAGTTGTCGGGGTATTCGAGAATTTTAAGATAAAGGTTTCGGTTTTGCGAACGTGTTGTGGGAGCAAGACAGGTTATGAGCAGAATCTGGGGGTGTAGATAATTAAGGTAATTTTTGTGGTGAACGTGGAATTTCGCTATGGGTGCTAAAGGTAAGGTCGAGTGTAAAATTAGTGGGCGGGCCTTTCCAGTTGCACCACAGCGCAGGATGCAGGCATGAGCATGGCTTCTCTAATGTGGAAAGAGTGACGGAGTGCGTGTGCCAAGTGGGAGGGGCGAGGGAAAGAGGTGGGGCTTGTTAATGTCTATCTCTACCGTAGCTGCTGTAGTCTGTAGGTGATTATCACAAAGCAAGTGTTGTACACGAATAATACTGTGTTATGATATCAACAACAGGCAGATGTTGACGTGGAATGACAGAATCAATGTTTTTATTTGCTCCGGGTGATAAGAAAGTTGATGGTCTATTCAGGAACCTGGGATCCGAATCAATACAATATCCTCCCTCTTCAATGAAAAAAAAAAAAAAAAA
>JABFFC010000013.1:0-51376 GCA_013623535.1 Fusarium penzigii
TTAATATTAATTAATATAATAAAATATCTTATTATTATATATTACCTTTTTACTTAAATTATATTTCAATGTCCATAGAGTTAATATCTAATAACCCGTCCTCTAAACTCATTCCTAGCACCCTCGCATACTGCACTGTAAGTCGTTGTAGCTCACGATATTTCCCTGCATATCGTTAGCAACATTGCCTCTAATAATCCGTTGTGGTGGTTCTTGGATATAAATAACTTACCTAATATCATAACCACACCCTTTAGGAGTTCGTGGCGATTCCAACCACAGATCTTATCGTCCCTACTAAACCATCCTCGACTGGTCTCGCGTTTTTCATCTTCAGTCTCATCAAGAATACCTCCTAGGAGAGTGTTGAGGAGTTCTTCGACCTTTGTGTTTGCGCCCTCTGCGCCTAAGCGCTTGGCATACATGAACAGATAGAGGCGGAACTCATCTTTGGCGCCCAACTGCATTGCGCCTGCAATCCGATTTTCCAAGTGCGCTATACTGACACTACTCTCGAGATTCTCGGCCTCTTTCCGCTGGATCAGTGTCTTTATAATGCGCTGCAAACCATATGATCGCCCCTTGAGAAGGAATTCATTAGTCGTGTGTCGCTCCAGGAACGGAATGACACCGGACGAGACATTCACTTCTGTTGGAACCTTTTCCATATTGTCCCTGGAATTGGGACCAACTGCTGTTGACTGCAGAGCTGAGATAGAAGAATCGTTCGAGTTCCAGTACTGTGACCCTACCGCCCACCAAGCCTCGCTCAATCGCTGCCACACATACATCTCCCGGGCATAATAGTAGCCGTCGCCATTGGTGAGTGTGACAATGATGTGGCCTGTGGAGTTGAGATGAGCGGAAGTAACACCAGGCCCAGGAGTCGCTGTATGTTGGTTTAATGAAGTTGTCGCGATGTCGAGTATGGGGCCCAAAGAGATAGGAGGATGGGGTGAAGACTGGTCCTTGAGGTTCCAAACATGAGCCAGGCCTACAGCCGTAATGCACAGGAGCCAATGATCACGACAGTCCAAAATTACAGGCTGCGACTCAAGAACCATGGGGCTGAGAAGTCTCCTTCCTGCAGGCGTCCAAACATGTACAGACCCGTCTTCACAAGCTACAGCCCAAAAACGTTTACTGGCAGTGACCAAAATGATGGCCCGAGGCAGAAATTCCTCCCACACTAAGGCCCCTCGCTTCGTTACGGTGACGTGAGACGGATCTCGTGGGTTGGCGCTGTTCTTAGCCTCGATTATGATGTTCTCGGGCAGCTTGCTCGCCTCTTCTAATGAACTATCTTCCTGCAGTATGCCTCGCTCCAACGGACGTAGGATGTGTGAGCGGATCTTGGGTACGGCTAGCCTGACCTGCGCAAACGAGATCGAAGGGTTTAGAACTGCAGGCCTCAGAAATTCAGGGGTTGGTACAATGCCATTCTGAACCGGTACAAGAGGCGCCGGCTCAACGCTATCTGGCCCTGCTGTGATAATAGTCGTTGGTCCAGTTGCAGTCCGTTTCGCCGAGGGGTCCTCTCCATCATCACCTTGGGCTGAGTCGATGCTTCGCTTGTTACCGAGCAGCATGGAAGCGATGCCACCTTTAGGGAGTCCATCAAAGGGTTTCGTCAGGTCAAGGACAGTTTGGGGTGTATCACTCTGGGCTGTTTTGTTAGTTGTAGTCGTCGTCCCAACGAGTTGGGTTTGTGGTAGTGAAGATTGGCCCGTGCCGGAGGAGGAAACAAGCAGGGGCGCAACTCGTTTTTTTCCATCTTTGCCGATTGTCACCCTGGACTTGAGTTCCTTGACGCGCTCAGCCGCCTTGTTGGCAGCTTCTTCGGGCTTTTCTTCTGACTCGGTCTGACCATTCGTTGTGGTACTTTTGGAGGCTGGCGCATTCTGCCTGGTGCCATTAGTCTGCGCTGCTGGTGTTGTATCCTTGGCAGACTCAGAGGCGAAGTCTCCCATTAATGCACCCATTCGAGATTCCACAGCCCGTGACTCTCCTGCCTTGCTTTGGTTCTCCAAAAGAAGACCATCAACGTCCTCGGCAATGCCCATTCCTTTCCTCGATGCTCCATACTTTTGAAGAGCCCGGTCATTCTCTTCAGGTCGCGCTACCCAACCAAGCTCGCCTTCTGCGAATTTGACCACTACAATACTTCCATCAAGGCTGCAAGCATACAGGGTCTGACCGTCCGGCGTCCATGCTAGGTCAGACACAGACTTTGCTGCGACATCCTGAAGAACAACAGCAGGTCTCGATGTATTTGTATTCCATATGCTCAAAGTCTTGTCCTGGCCAGCTGATGCAATGACTGTAACAAGCGATCCACCCTCACCAGGCGTCCCGTTCTGGTCAGGTTTGACAGTATGAAATAATCGCGGTGAAAACATGCACACTTCCGTCGGAGCCTCATGGCCAATTAAGTTGATCTCGCTATCCCATCTGGTCCGTTCAATGATGGCCACGGAGCTGACGGGACCATTGACGGCGTTAGCGGCGGCAATGTGATTGCCATCAGGGGACCAAGAGCAACGGCGAAAATAGGTAGTGAGGGGAGAACTTTTGAAGGGCGAGCTGATGGTAGTTTCGAGAACAAAGTTATTAACCATGTCATGCTGGGTCGCATTGGGCGCAGGGGAAGTAAATCGAAAGATCTTGATGGTCCGATCGTCGCTAGCGGTCGCAAAGAATTTGTTGGCTGGGTCGAAAGTGATTCCCTTGACGTGGCTCTGGTGGGCTGGCAACGTCTTGAGCTTCTCAAAGGTATGACCGGACCACACAACAACTTTCGAATCAAGACCAACTGAAACGAGTATAGAGGAATCATAGGACCAGGCAAGATCCTGCACATCATTATCATGGCCGATCAAGCGCTTGTACGTTTTCCAGTTCTCAACTGGCGGCGGTTCGTTCGTTCCGAAAGTGGCGGTCGGCGGGTTCTTGTCGAGATGGTAAACGCAAATGATTTTGTCGTCGGCGCCACTGGCAAGGTAGCGACCGTTTGGAGAAAATCGAACCGAGTGAATTGTGCCAAGATGATGGCTCATATGACAAAGTTGACGCGGTTTGTTGTAGTCAGACGTGTTTGCATTATATATCGCCTCGGTCGACCAGACACGCACATGGCCGTCGCCCCCGGCCGTAGCCAGTCGCTTTCCATCAGGTGAAACGTGACAACTGTAAACTTCGAAATCTTTCTGCTCGCCGCTATGGCTCAACCAAGAAGGCTTGATGAGGTGCATGATGATGGAACGAACTACATGGGCGAGAGACGGGCGATAGTTGCTTTATCAAACTGTGCAGTGAAGTGAAACAAAACAAAATATCTAAGTGTAGAAATCCGCGAAAGATGGGGCCGAGTTGTGGTTTGGTACAAGAAGGTGAGTTTCGTGCCCACAGAAGGTCGCAGTTGATTGTGCTGGGTATTGAGGATCATGGAATGCAAGCAAGCGTTGACACGCTACCGCGTTTCTTTTTTGGAGCTTTGAATTGCTGGGTCCACCTTGGTGGTAGTAGCTACAGTAATCGGGCATGTATCAGTTCAGTACCTGGCGCGTCAGCTTTTTTTTTTCTTTTTCGGGGGGGGGGGGGGNNTTTTTGGGGGGGGGGGGGGTGGTTGAACTCGTCTGTCCTACCTCAGTATAAGAATATATTCTCATAACGCTTACTCTCTAAGATTCACCTGCTCAACACTTTGCTCTCCAGGCAGCTTCTACTGTTTTCTGCTCTTCATCAATCTATAGCGATCTCGCCGTACTCGCTTTCAATATGTCTTCCGAATCTCCCGTCTCCACGTTCGTGTCATTGCACTCCCGACACGGTACGTGAGTATCTCTACTGACTTTTCATGTTGCTAGTGTTTATGTACAAAACCTCGAAGAACGTGTCAAACTCGAGACGCTGGTTGAAGCCTTAAAGGCCATCTTTAGCGAATTCGGAAACATTGTTGACATTGTTGCAAAAAAGAACTTGCGAGCCAAGGGCCAGGCTTTCATTGTTTTTGACAACCCAGAAAGTGCCCACGAAGCTATTGAGGGGACTGACGGCTTCGAGCTTTTCGGCAAACCTATCAAGGCGGCTCTTGCGCGTAGCCGTAGCGATAAAACCGTTGAACTAAACTGCACTCTGGACGAACTCGAGGCCCACAAGAAACATCGACAGGCAGAGAAGGGTATCTCTTCTAGTTACACAACTGATTCTTTTGTGTCATATACTAACTGTCTCCAGACAAACGCAAGGCCGAAGAGGCTGCCGAACAACAGAGGCAACTCAATAAGAGGGGCCCTGGAGGTGCACCTGATGCCAGAACTACGAAATCTGCCCGCCCATCGGGCTTGAAATCGACAAGTGCCGCAGTCACTGGCGGTGTATTGGATGAATACCTCCCACCGAACAAAATCCTCTTCGTTCAGAACCTCCCTGAAGAGTACGATGTCAATGCTCTAACCATCATATTCGGTCGATTTGAAGGATTTCGCGAGATCAGACTGGTACCCGGACGGCGAGGCATTGCTTTCGTTGAATACGAGACTGAACAGGGCGCCATTACAGCGAAGGAGAACACCGCTGGTATGACCTTGGGTGACAAAACCATCAAAGTAACATATCAACGACAATAAGACTGTAATGAGTAGCATGGCTCTATTGACTTGCTGCTACTAGATGGATAGGTAAACATCTCTGGACTCTACCGCTCGGGCACAGATAATGGGAACAGTTATGAAAAGAAACCTCTCAGTGGTCCACCCTGTAATACTTAGTGTCATAGTAATTGCCTCATCACCAGAAGTCGCTCTAGAAAATGACGTCCTCATCCTCTCCAGCCCCCAAAATATCAGCTGGGCCGTTGTCACCCCCAGTCTTTTCGTCGCCCTCAGTTCCAACTGCTTGTCTCTCACGTTTGGCCTTCATTTCGGCATCTGCCGCAGCCGTATCTCGCTGTTTCTTGTTTGCGACCTGTAGCTTGATTAGACATACGGTAATGCCACATGATTCTGGGGAAGGGAAGCTTCAAACCTTCTTCAATCTGTAAAACTCCTCTCGGTCTAGCTCGTCGAGCTCAGAGTTAATATATTTGATTGTGTTTTCTGTTCGCGGAATGATGACGTGCTCAATCGCGTTGACTGGTTTGCAAGTCAGTACTGCTCGTGTCGAGAAGTCGAATCTACTTACCACGACGGTTGACAACTTTGATCACTTCGTCGAGGATGACGAAAGCTGTTTGCAAACTAGCTAGCTCAACCAAGGCTTCGACAGCGCGTGCATAAGTCTCCCTGCATCGCTGAACCTGTTGACCACCCTTTCCTAGGCCTGTCAGGCCAAAGTCGTTATTGCCTTCAGTCAGATAGCTTTCGAAGGCCGGGAGCAAAACACCCGAAACGTTATCCTGTTTTGTACGAACACGAAATCGGGCTGATTTAGCAGATTCCTGGACCTGGTATCCGATATCGCCGCCGACAGCATAGGTAACTTCTGCTAAAGAAAATGCAGCAATCTGCATAACTCGTCCCATCTTTCGCTTCGCTTCGTCGATTCGTTTCGTGATTTCTATAACGTGAGAGGATCAGCATTGCATGCTGGGGATAAGGGCATGGTAAGGGATCGAACCTCGGAACCGCCTAAGTAGAATCAAGAGTTAGCCACCATTTGTGATAACGAGAAGGATTGACATACTTTGTCAAAGCCTCACTCTTCCGTTTGAGTAAGCTGTGTCCAGTCTCGGCGCCCTTTAATTTGGCCTTCATGATACCCAGCGACTGCCGAGTGGGAAAGACGGCCTCACGATCCTTTGCGAATAGTTAGCAATAAGCTCATTCGTCGGAACCAAGATGAGGTCGATCGGCTTACTGCGGCGCCCGACATTGTTGTGTTTTACGCGATACGTAGGCGATTTTCGACAAGACTTTGTTTGTGATAGAAGAAGTTGATGGATTCTCTGACAAGTACTGTTGGAGCTCTGTTCCTGGGTTGCGTCAAGGTAATCACATGGTCAAGGCGCTAAGTCTCGACGTCGTGTACCTTCCACCACATGGAAGCTTGATAGGTACCACTGAAGACTTGCCCAGCATCCTGGCAGTGACGGGGTACATTCCACCTACTAACTAGGAGGTAGGTGCTAGTGTTAGGTAGTGAGCGTAGTCACTACCAGGTTCAAAGAAGGTAGTTACCAGTGTGGAAGGCAGTGAGCACAGTATGAACAACATTGATTGTCCAACTATTCATCAGTTAGGTACCTAAGGTACCTAACCATCGAGTACCGGCCGGGTACAAAACTTGGGTACCCTGTCGGCTTGCCTGGGATAGACAGTACAGTACCAACTTCCATGTAGGGAGTGGGTCCCAATGCTGCCCACTTGAACTGCGACCAGTCAGGCGCTCGCTCAGGCAACGAAGAGTTGCAGAAGTGGCTGGGGCGCGATATTCTTGACGTGCAAAAAAAATAAAACAATTTCACAACAATATCACAAGCGTTTCAACTGCTTTTCGATGACAAGATCCGACCGCAGCGTATACGGCTAACGACCCAGCGCCTACGGACGATCAGCTCGAGCTACCGAAGACCAGGTGTTTCATCCCGCATATCACCCTATTCGAGGCTGTTTTCTTGTATTATCTCGGCATTGTAACGATGCGTGACTCCGATTAGCATCCCCATCTACCCCCTGTTGTCCCCGAACCACGAGAATCATCAATTGACGCGTGTGTTGTCTCGTACACAAAACGCCTTCTTCGATCGCCATGGCCCCTATAGTTCCTGTTCGAAATGGCGCTAACCGGCAGCCGCAACTTCATTTTTTGGTATCTATTCCGAGTCTGATCTTTCGACGAATGGAGAACTAACTTGAATATTCACAGTCGAACGAAGATTCCGTCTACGAGCAGGATGTTCTTCGCGATGCTGGAAGTGTCAAACCATGGCTATCGTACATCGAGTTCAAGGGCCGTCATGGTACTATCATTGAGCAGGCATTTGTGATGGAACGGGCCTGCGCTCAACTCCCTCGGTCCTACAAACTATGGAAACTTGTACGTGGTGCCTCTACTTTCACAGTGATTACCCGCTAACCGTTTTAAAAGTACCTGACTTCTCGAGTCAAACATGTCAACAAGCTCAATCCTGTCAAGTTCGCGGCAGAGTATCGCAAGGTCAATGCTTTGTTTGAGAAGGCATTGATTCTGCTCAACAAGATGCCGCGCATATGGGAAATGTATCTCCGATTTCTGGTTCAACAGCCACTCGTTACCACGACACGTCGTTGCTTCGATCGCGCCCTAAGGGCTTTGCCCCTCACCCAACATAATCGAATATGGGCGCTGTATAGGCCATTCGCCAATTCAGTGGCCGGGCAAACTGCTGTAAAAATCTGGCGACGCTATATACAAGTACATCCCGAGGATACGGAGGATTATATTGAATTGCTGATACAGAGCGGCCTTTACACCCAGGCCGCCATCAAATTCATCGACATTCTCAACAATAGCCGATTTGTGAGCAAGCACAGCAAAGGCCATTACGAACTTTGGAGCGAGCTGGTTGACTTGCTGGTGGAGCATGCCGCGGAAATTGAGACGGGTTTCGAGACAGGCATTGACGCAGAGCGCATCATCAGAAGTGGTATCGCTCGGTTTGCCGATCAGAGGGGCAAGCTTTGGGCAGGTCTGGCTACCTATTGGATTCGCAGAGGAAACTTTGAGCGCGCTCGTGATGTTTACGAAGAAGGTATCACAACGGTCATGACAGTTCGAGATTTTACCCTCGTCTTTGAATCGTATATCGAGTTCGAGGAGTCGATTATCGGAGCACTCATGGAGGTCGCATCCGGACGAGCCGAGAAAGGGATAGAAGATGAAGATGCTGACTTCGAGCTGGACATCAGAATGATGAGATTTGAACAACTGATGGACCGGCGACCGTTTCTACTAAACGATGTACTACTACGTCAGAATCCCAACAGCGTACCTGAGTGGGAAAAACGAGTGGCCCTCTGGGGCGACAATAAGAAGGAGGTGGCCCAAACATACACCGATGCTATTGCAGCCATTCAGCCAAAGCGAGCGATCGGGGCATTTCACCAACTTTGGGCCAACTACGCCAAGTTCTATGAACGTGGAGGCGATCTTCGGAATGCTCGAATCATCATGGAGAAAGCCGTCAAGGTTCCGTTCAAATCTGTGGCGGAACTGGCAGACATGTGGATTGAATGGGCTGAGATGGAGCTGCGAAATGAGAACTTTGATGATGCCGTTCGCATTATGGCTAAGGCTGTTCAAGCACCCAAACGATCGACGGTAGACTATTTTGACGAGACACTGTCACCTCAGCAACGAGTACACAAGAGCTGGAAGTTGTGGAGTTTCTACGTCGACCTGGTAGAGAGTGTGTCGACACTGGACGAAACGAAGAAGGTATATGAGCGTATCTTCGAGCTTCGCATCGCAACTCCACAAACGGTGGTCAACTATGCCAATCTTCTCGAAGAACACCAGTATTACGAGGACTCCTTCAAAATCTACGAACGGGGTCTTGACCTTTTTAGTTACCCAGTGGCGTTTGAGCTCTGGAATCTATACTTGACAAAGGCTGTCGACCGGAAAATTGGCATTGAGCGCTTGCGAGATTTATTTGAACAGGCCGTGGAAGACTGTCCTCCGAGGTTTGCCAAGACCATCTATCTGATGTACGGTAATCTAGAGGAAGAACGTGGCCTCGCACGGCATGCCATGCGCATATACGAACGTGCAACGCGGGCAGTGGCGGATGAGGACCGCGCCGACATGTTCAACTTTTATATCACAAAATCCGCCTCCAATTTTGGACTGCCCTCAACGCGTCCTATTTATGAGCGAGCCATTGCTGCTTTACCCGACTCCGAGGCTAAGGACATGTGTCTTAAGTTTGCGGATATGGAGAAGAGGCTTGGCGAGATTGATCGTGCCCGTGCCATCTACGGGCATGCTTCACAATTCTGCGACCCTCGAACTAATCCTGACTTCTGGACCAAGTGGGAGCAGTTCGAAGTTCAGCACGGCAATGAAGATACGTTCAAGGAGATGTTACGGATCAAGCGAAGCGTGCAGGCACAGTACAACACGGATGTTAACTTTATTGCATCACAGGCCCTGGCCCGTAGCCAGCGTCGGCCTGGAGGTACCGACGACACTGAAGTTGCCGATGCAATGGAAGATCTGGACAGACAATCACGGGCCCCGCAAGGATTCGTGGCAGCAAGTACAGGTCCGGTAGGCGGCAATGCAGTACCGGCAGCCACCGTCGCTTCAAACCCGGATGCAATCGATATTGATGGTCTTGATGATTAACGCGGAATACAGAAATGGTTTGCAGCCAAAGGGCAAAGATGGGTGTCTTTTTTTGTTCTTTTCCTTCCTCTTTTCTTCTTCTTCTTCCAGTCCCTTGATAGTACAAATTATTCATCACAGAACCCTTTTTCTAGGTTCCTCCACACCCGCAACTCGTTCCCGCACTCTCATACAGATGGGTTAATTCCAATTATACCTAAAGTTGATGCCATAAATGGCCATGTCTGGACTCATGAGGTTGACTTCTTTCGCGAACTCATCTCAGCAATCTTGGCGTAGTATTTGTCGGCGTAGTTCCTGTCGACATGCCCATCCCGTGAATTTGGAGTGGCATAGATGGATCCCTTTCGCTTCTGGAAGCGACTGGGAGGTACTTTGGAAGCGTCTGGTTTTTTTTTTCAAGATCAGTTTTAAGTCTTCACATTTGATATAACGAGGTGGCGGATATCGACTAACCCCATTCATCACTCATTCGACGGTCTTGCTTCGTTTCCTCGAGAGCGGGGGACTCGTTGAAAGTGATGGGTTGCCCAGCTTGTTGGTTGTCCATATTGGCGATTGAGTAGAGTATATGAGTAAGTGTAAGTGCTGCTCTTCGACGAACGGTAGATCGGATGGGAGGCTTGTGAAATCTGGCTTCAGAAATAAATACAGAAACCAAGTTGCGTGACCGAGGAGTAGAGATGATATGCCAAAAGGAAGAGGAGAGGGAGAACTTATGAAGTGGGCATTAGAGATGGATCGATGAAGGAGCGTTTATATGCTTCCCAGAGGATGGTCAGGATGTCTACCAGTACCTACCTTGTTGCAAGCCAGAGTGGCAGGGTCTTCGATCATCGGTGCCTTTCTGAGTAGGAGATACCTACCCCGCAAAGCTTGTTAGATGTCACCACCTACTTAGTGGTCTCGACCTCCCAAGAATAGGCGAAGACCACACCTACGTTAGCTGCCCATCTTGCCATCCAGGTTTAAGCCATGCTTTACTAGTAGGTAGTACCTAACTAGTCGAAGTCTCTACGTATCCTTTGCCTACTATAGGATAGATCCGTCGGTAGATGATTGCCTTACTTAACGATGTTAATCTGGGGAGGGATGGCATGCAAGTAAGCATGTTGGGCAATCAACTGGATCAGCATGGCTTCCTGACCGAAGAGATTGACAATCATTACGATAACAATATCTTAAATCAATGGGAAGTTTGTGGCGTAGACTTGTGGTGATCACTGCCTTTGACGTCACGGTGATGGTCACGATGCAAAGGAAGCTTAATGAGATAGGATACATGGGCAGGGTCACACTTGTATAAGCCTCATTTGAGAAGTCAATCTGCGAATTGTATCTGACTTTTCGCGCAGACGTGCCCCTCGAAAAGCTTACGATGACGAGATGGTAAGTGATCACCCGACCTCCAAATTGAAAGAGTTGCTGTTGATTGGGATAGGGGGTCGTGTAGGGTTGCGTGATGGAAGCAGAATGGTGGTGGCCGTGCAACGCTACTCGGATAGAGAGGCACGCCGTATCTGTTGCCCAGAGTAGGTACTGAGTACTCATATGTACGTAGTGTTGAGCTAGACTTCTCGTCCAGGTTTCTATCCGGCCTTATCAGCCAGGAGAAGAAGTACGAAAAGCAAAACAGCAATAGCAAGAATATATATATCGAGGACGAAAGATACGCAACTTGTGCCATTGAGGAGCTGGGAGTCAACTACGTTGCGCTTTGTTAACAGCAGAATGTGCACATCAGGTAAAAGCATGGGTGGTCAACCATAATCGACCCGAGGTGACTGCTCAGCCGACCGTTCCTACTTAGCTTCAAGCCAACCCTCCATCGTCACACCCAATTCTTTCGGACAGAGTGCGCAAAAGCAGACAAGATTTGGCACTTATTCAGGGAGGTTGCCTCAACCAGCCCAAGCCGTAACCACGATGGGAATGGCGGGTGGCGTTGAGAATTACGGCATTTGTCCACTGGATACCTAGCTACGTAATGATATTGGGGCTTGTTGAGAGCTAGCAGTATAAATGGCACAAGGATAACTCTAGATGTATTGCTTGCTTGACAGACATGACATAGGGTGCAGGCAAGCTGAGCTGCTACAGGTGTAGCACTCATAACCATCAAGTACCGGTATGCTACCGTAGTTATGTTTCTGTTGTCAGACATTGGTCAAGTTCTCCCCCTTTTTTTTTTCTTCTTCTCCTTTCCTTGCCCTACCTTCGTAGATACTGGTGGTTGGGTGAAAGAAAAATCCTCTGACCAACGACTTTACCTGTTGCCTCTATGACTGCCTCCCACAGTAGTACCTACACTGTAACTATCAAGATAATCTCTTAATAAGACTTCGGCGAGGTAACCGCAAGGGGTTAGATCAATCATCTTACATCGAATTCGATACACTTGCTCTGTAATAAACAGAGTGACGATAGAAGGACTGCTCTTAACATATCTACTGAAGACGCAGCTGCGACTGCTAGCAGGTTGAGGTATATCTGCTATCGCAGGGATAAATGCCCGGAAATTGGAGACTTTTGTACCCAAAGTCTCATCCTTCTCCAAGAGATAGGTCCTAACCTGGGGTCCTTTCCATCAGCTACCTACCCAGTACCAACCAGGACTCTGAGTCACACTGTGCAATTACCTCCTGGTTTAGGTCATCCAGAGCCAATCAACACATCAAGGCCTAACTACCCTTACCCACATCATCAACTGACGACCTAAGCAATTTGAACCGCTGGCAAAAAGCTAAATTACTACTAGTATGTTCTTTCAGCCTCAGCCTGTGAAAGACGAGTGCCATCAGTATCCATCATCACAGGTATTTCTACCAGATCGTTCTTTATGCTATTCTCCTTGGTTGCCTTGGGTGACGACAAGTGAGAAAAGAGACAGTAAGATTCACTAACCCTACCTTAACGGGAGAATTTGTTCACTCAACGTTAAGCAGGCGGTAGGTGGCAGACGTGTGTTCCAGAACCCCGATTGCTTTCTGCTGTCAAGATAGGGTCTGGTGTTATTCGTTAATGCTCTTACGCCTGGCTCGCCCGGGTCTGGCCATGAAAAGGAAACTTGACGTTTTCTTACAAGAAAACTCTCTGATTCACAACACGAAAGTTGCGGGAACAGTATCAACTCTACGGCAGCCACCTTTATCAAGCTTCCTGGCATATTCACGTAAAACATCGAAAATGGTTGCCACTACGATACAACTCAACCCTCGAGAACAGCAACTTCGTAAGTTGCTACTGGACGTTGCCAAATCTATCGATGAGCAGGGTCATACCCCTGAGCCTCTCGAGCTCCGTTGGGCTGGAGGCTGGGTTCGCGATAAGCTACTCGGTATTCAGAGCCATGATATAGATGTGGCCATCAATGTCATGACAGGTGTCCAGTTTGCCGAACACATGTGCGACTACTGTGAACAACCAGAGGCTATTGCCAAACACAGCATCGGTCCTGACGACATTGGAAACCTACACAACGTCGCCCGCAACCCAGAGAAGTCCAAGCATCTCGAAACAGCAATGGTTAAGATGTTTGGCCTCGATCTCGACTTTGTGAATCTTCGCAAGGAAACATACACCGAAGATAGCCGTAACCCCCAGATGGAATTCGGAACTGCCGAGCAGGATGCCCGTCGCCGCGATGCTACTGTAAATGCACTCTTTTACAATCTTCACACTGATCAAGTTGAAGACCTGACCGGCGGCCTAGCCGACATGCAAGCCAAGATTATCAAAACGCCCCTTGAGCCGTTTCAAACGTTTATGGATGACCCGCTAAGGGTTCTGCGCTTGGTCAGATTTGCCAGTCGCCTCGGTTTCACCATTGAACCAGCCACCAGCAAGTCCATGGCTGATCCCAGTGTACTTGAAGCTTTACGCATAAAGATTAGCCGAGAACGTGTTGGGGTAGAGCTAGAAAAGATGCTCAAAGGTAAGTAGTCCACTTCTTGTTGCACCTCATAATTCGTTCTCGTCAACAGGCTGTCTGATCAGATTTCAGGTGCCCATCCTTGCGATGCTCTTCGACTTATCGATGAGCTGAGACTGTACTCAGCCATCTTCACTGATCCCACTCAAGAGAATGTGCAGGATCCTGACACTTCTCGGTGGTCTGTTGCCTACAAATGTCTTGATGATCTGGTTCGGGGCAGCTCGCCCGGTTCCATCGCCCATCGTTTGATCACCGACAACGACGCTGCGTATTGTGCTTGGAACCTGGCTGCACTTGCGCCGTGGATGACTGTTGAAGAACCTTACGATCCGAAAAGGAAGGCAAATGCTTTACCACTTGTCGCTGTTGTTGCTCGCGAAGGTTTCAAAGCTCCAAACAAGCTGTCTGACATTATCGCTACTTCATACCGCAATCGGACCCATATTCTTTCTCTGAAGAAGGCAGTGTGCGAACAGGCAGACTTCATAAACGAGCGGGATCGCTTTGGCATGGCGATTCGAAAATGGGACACACCTACAGGATCCTGGAAACTCCAGGTCGTCAATGCGCTCCTGGTAGAGGCCACTGAGGTCTTGCCAGCTTGGCTGGGGGCAGGATCGAAAGGTAAATATTTTGCTCCCCCCTACAACCATTGTCCAGTCTCGGCTTGCTCACAACATGTAGAAGAGGCAAGTTTTCTTTCTGAATGGCAAACTTTTCTTGATCATCTGGCCAAGTTAGATCTTTACGACGTTACAACACTCAAGCGTCTTCTCGATGGCCGACAACTAGCCAAGGCTCTGGGAGTAAAGCCAGGCAAGTGGACTGGGCAGGCATTAGAGCTATGTATAGCATGGCAACTACGAAATCCTGGAGTGACAGACCCTACTGGGGCAATAGATGAGGTACGACAGAGACGTGAGGAACTTGGGATATCTTGAGGTGTTGTCGGTTGTAAAAACAAAGACAACTCCCAGGTGTTCTATACAGGATGGTAGGTAGTCAGCACCGCTGCCAATTTACTGGAATGATACTGGTAGGTAAATACAAGTTAGTACCTACCTACTACCTACCTAGGCACCAGGTACCTACCAGAAAGAGTAGGTTGGACATGCCTTGATGTACAGTGTATATGAAAGTAAATAATACTGTATGGACATGGAGTGGACTCCGACTTGCTTCCATGATATTCACTTCGATAAGTTCTAAATGCATGCGCTCAATTTGATCTCATTTTACTTCATCGTGAGTTCTGGTGACATCGCCAACCTCTCTAATACATGCCCATCTCCTTTCCTCCATATAATTCGCCCTGCACTTTCAGAGTAGGTATATTAAAATCGGAAACCGGCCCTTGCAGCATGGAAGAATTACTGTCCTTACCAAACAAGAGTCGGCTTCACTCGCTCCCAGGTACGGCAGGGATGAACATGTCTTCGAGAGCACTCAGCACTAACCTGGCATTGTTCTCATTACGCAGAAAGTTGCGCCTGTGGTGACTTTTTGGAAGTGGTGTCTAGGTTATCAGACTCTTATGACCCGTCGGTATGTTACGTTACTTGCCCGAGCAAGCGTAGCTATCTCTTGCCTTTCTTTCTTTTTCTTTCTCTCCCCCCCTCCCCCCCAACCCCCCTTTTATTCCCTTTTACTTTCTTGTCTATATCTCACATATTAATTTCACAGGATACTCGAGATGCCGCATTATCAGCATTCGCTTTCTTATCACGCCTTAGTGCGGAGACGCAAAGCGACGATCAGCTAACGAGACTAGCTGAATCTATCAGCCGTACGGCCCTGACACTTGATGCTATTTTAGGTATTCTATCAACCATGCTTCTTATAACATCGCGACTCACCCTCATAGACTCGACCTTGCAGCCGCTTACAGCAGAGGCGGGTATAGCATGTCTTTACATCATTAGAATGTTGCTTCACAGTGACTTGAATGAGTATGTTCTTGTCAGGCTTGTTGCTTTCACAAACGCCGAAGACCCATGGACGACCCCAACCGCTGCCTCACTCGCGTCGAGGACTATCGACGACCAGCTGGCAACAGATGTTGAATCGTCGCAATTCATCATTGGACCTATACTTCAGCAGACGCTGAGACCCATCTTTGCCAATTCGTCCTCCAAGATTTCGTCTTCTGGCAGACCAGCTCTATATCAATCAACAAATGACCCTTCAATCCAACCTACGGCATCTCATGCCTGGCACAGTCAAGCCCCTTGGGCCATTACAGTTATGCGATGGGTTGTATCCAAAGTTGAGGTTAGTCTTGCTCGTCTTCATTTCACTTTCCCAGCTTGAGTCCAACCGTTTGTGCTCCGACCTCAAGCTAAATCGGTCAACCACACAGTCCTCGACTATCAAGAATAATTGGCCCCTATTCACACCCATCCTACTGGCCCTTGTGGAGGACAGCACAACGGCAATCAGATCAAAAGGTCTCGTGATCCTTGCCGATTTTATCGACAAATGCCCTGATGAGGTTCTGGAGAAGACCGGGATAGGCCGTGTTTTTGAAGATGCCGTGTTTCCCACTCTTCTCCATCTCCCTACTCTCACGCCTGAGGGGGAATCAATCAAGATCCTTCCGCCAGCCTATGATGCTCTTCTCAAATTGGCGCGATCACAGCGTCCCCAAAGTTCTGGTCAGCGGCGACTGCTAGATAAAATCCTTCGGGAAGGTGTTTTTACTGGCTTTTTTCATGCTTCGCAATTCGCAAGGATTGTGGAAGTACTCATGCACAAGACGGTATCGATAATCGATTGCTTGGGTATATTCTCAATTAAACACCTTAACGTAAGACATCCACACTCTCTTTCATTCTTGCCGACTTGGCTAATGTGTAACGAAGAACCTCGTACCCATCATCTCTAATGTCTTGACTGACCCTTTTGCCATGACATGCCCTCCGACAGTATTGGCAGCTACACAAGTCTTGATTGCTACAATTTCCACTTGTTGGCCAAGGATACAGCAGCCTGTCCATCATGAAGAGATTATCAGGATCTTGTCCATTTGCTGGCTGAATTTGCATAGCGATGAAGGGCAGCAGATCTCCAGCCAGGATATCGAAGCCATTGAGCAACAGTTAATCCAAACATCTAGGATGCTGCAAGCACTCTGGTCTCAATATTCTCATCAACTGCCGATAGGGTTGTCCGCTGTAGTAAAGGAAGAGCCCCGACTTTGTCAACTCTTTCCACAAACCACAACACAAGGGCAGTCGAAACCTGGCGAGTCATTGTGATCGACAAACCTGGCCTTCTTAATCGAGGGGTTGCTGTTTAAAAAATGACTTCCCAAGTAGCCATTTCCTATAGGCTTTATATCTCTTCTTGGAGCCATCCTCCTCTGTCACCGTAAGCGGATTCTCTCCCACTTTGAGCAACTCGGCATACACATCGATCTCTTCCTCGGTCCCCTTGACCATTAGGCCTTCGTCTTGCCAGTCTCCATTAATGTACTGCTGGTACTCGGACGAATCAATATCCGCTGGTGTGTCACTGGATACAACAAGCGGGAGATTCTGAGGGTGCTTGATGTATCGTTCATAATCTTCAAGTTCTTGGTCCGCCACTGACGGGTTGAGGGAATCGTGAACGGCCTTAGTGAACGTCCATTGAGCCGCTTTGGACTTCTCCAAGGGGGTGGGTTTGGCTTTGACCTCATTGTCGTCGCCTGGCTGCGTCACATTCGAGTCATTTTCGCCATTGCCCCGGTCAAGCTTATCCTGTGCGGGTTGCAGCCAACGTTGAAGTGAGATACCTTTTGTCGGTGCTTTCCCAGCATCAGTGCCGTTTTTGGCCGACATCAAGGGAGCTTCTGTTCGCTCTGCTGTTGCCGTAGTATTCTTGGCCTCTTCTTTCTTGATTCTTCTCTTATCGTTATGATCAATATCTCCTTCGGTACGGACACGAAAGGGGCTGAGATCATATCGGCCATCCTGTGTGGATTTCAGAGGAATGTATTTGATCGTCGAGTTCATCTTGTATGCAAACAGCTTCGGAAACGACGAGAGCGTTGCAGGTCTGTAATACTCAAGCCAGTAGTCGTCAAAGAACTCGACAGGATGCGAGCGTGCAATGTCCCTACTCGGGACATAAGGAGGAATCGTTCTAGTTTCCAGATAGGCAGGTGTGTACCAGTTGATATAGTCATGCCTCGTCTTGATCGACCAGTCTCTAGGGCTCGCGTGGTGTAGGTAGTAATCCGTTGCCAGATCCCAGAGCATGGGCTGGCCCTGAGCGAATATGTAATTGCCAAGGAAGAGGTTATACGCCTCTTGACGTTGGCTATCCAAGAAAGAGTTGTTGTAATAACGTTTGAAGCTCTCAATCATGTCACGGGAATGGCTGGTCCATTGATTGATTTTGCGGTATGTCTCCATTGTGTTCACCAACTGAGAGCCACCATACTGAACAGCGATGGTGTCGCCATGGTCATGCCACATGTGTGTAAAGAGATTGACAGCATCTGTGTCATATTCGACCGTTGTGTTCTCAAGGATACCGAGGGCGTGGAGTTGGTGGCCGAGTGCTCGCTTGCCAATAACAAATTGAGCCGCATTTGTCCTGTCCAAGCAATCAATACAGTTTGTGCGAGCCACACCATTTTGGGCCGACATTGGGCTTGTGATACCATCGCCATTCTGAAAGAAGCCAGTGGTAGCAAGAACATTTTCGGCAATGAGCTCCAGGTTGCCAATCACGTCGCCGCCACGAACCTTGGAGGCCCTGCTCATATCCCATGCTTTATGGATAATCTTCTTGTCGTCGGGAAGGAACTGGTTGAGATAGTTGATGGCCCGCGTGTACTCTTCCAAGAGCTTTGATTCTCGCGGCTGGCGTTCCTTGGCTTTGATCAGGTTGACAACGTATATGGGGGCGCCATAGCGCTCAAACAAATTATCGAAGTGCAGTGCTGCCGCACCATAGAAAGGGTCAATAAGATTCAGCTCTATGGGAGGCTTCGGGGTGACGCCTGTATTGTCTTGCGTCCAGTAAAGTGGTATACTGCCACGGTGCTGCACATACGAAGTGTATTGTGGGCTGCAGTAAAGTTGGGGTCCTGGCGCATGAAACGATGTGGTGAGTGATTCAGCAACGATCTGCTCGGTCTCGACATCGTTGGCAACATATCCCTAGATCGAGCTGTTTAGTTGCCTCGGTAGTACTTCAACACCAGCAGGGACAAGGAAAGCATATATACCAGATCGTTTGCGCCTCGTTTTAGGAAACGGGCGCCAGCAAAGTTCCGCGAACGCCTGGCGATGACAGTTATGTGTGCCGTACGTCCATAGATGGACAATGCTAAGCGAGGACATTTTTAGCTTGTGCGACATATAATACTACGATACGGGAGACCGAACTTACCGGCCTGGTCAATGTATCCGTGAATGATAGGTCGGCACCAGTCGTACGGATCTCGAAGGACAGCCACAGCAGGCTGTAGTAGATAGTCGTTCCAGACAAACATGGAATTGAAATCCTCGTTATCCGGTGGCAGCATCCCTTGACTCAAGGCTTCACGTTCGCGGACTATGTTGTGCTGTAAAGTGTGCGTGACATCGTACGAATAGCTATAGTAAAAGGATCTCGTCAAGTCAAGGTTGTTGAGAATGCCAAGGAAACGCTGCTCTTCTGTATTGCGGGCATCCAACTTGAACTTGCCCGGTGTCAAGGGGATCAGTTCAGTGCCTTCTATCTGATAAATGTAGTGGCCGCCAACCATGGCTACGGTGCTCTTCTTGGTGATGAGAAGCATGTAATAGGGTCCTGTAAACTTGATAAAGCCCAGGAGGCCCCAGGTGGTGCATCGCAGCTTGATGCCCCCGGTCCCACGATTGCCATCGTCGATGGTGTCCAAAAGCTGGTTCATCTCCTTAAGACTGTACACGATCTTATCGTCCGTCATATTAAGCTCGGCGCCTTGCGTAGTGCGATCGATTTTCAGTATGCGATATCGCTTCTCGCTCACGTCGACACCGACAATGTAATAACGACTCGCCGTCTCGTACAGACTGAACTTGTGCATCTTGTAAACAAGCCGGTCAGGCACTCGATCGTCAAATGCTTCAACAAGCGTATGTGCAGCTGGGTCGGGACTATTGGTCCGTATGAAGGGCCTTGCTACGGCCGGCTCATCGTCGTTGTCATCCTCTCCAGCTCGACCAGGTCCTCCTGGAGCTTCTGAAGAGGATGGACTCGCAGCATTTTGCAGAAGGGGGAAGACAGGCGCACCGCCATTCGCTTCGGCAGTTATCGTTGGCGGGTCGTCGACTGATACTGAGTTAAGTGCGTCTGGAACTCCAAACTCTGACATGCTAAATAGAAATGGGTGGAGGGCATGTCCCTAACTCTCGAACAATATGAGTTATGTCTATCGGACGAATCGGTCGTTTAGTCGGATTTAGTTATGCAGGGCTTTCTAAAGGCAGTGCTAGAGTGAATGAAAGGGAAAGAGAGAGAAAAGACGAGGTGGTTTGATATGATATGGAGGAAGTAAGTAGTATAATGACGAGAGAAACAAAGAGGGCCAGTGGATTGGGCTGGATTTGACTTGACCATATCTTATCACAAGCTACTGTACATGCGTTATGACTGTTTCACACGCTAGCTCAGTACAGTAGTGTGCATCAATAGTACAGGCACGGCCCATGTTAGAAAGCAACAGCACAACCCCACAATCACTTCCGTCCTTTTCGTTGCTAGCCCGACCTTGGGTCGACCTGATGACGTCGTGACGTCCATTGAAGCAAGTCATGCTTGAGCTTATGAGTTGTCCTGTACAGAGTACTAATGTAGACTTGTAGGTGCTGTCCAACAACAGTGATTAACGTTTGGTACATTTATTGTCGTGTCTCATATTCCACCAAAATGATTATATTGGCTCTATATTGACCGCTTCTCGCTTTCCGGTCAAGATCAATACCAAAACAGCTTCCTGTCATCCAGACTTGCAACACCAAGATGACGTTTTATATCATACTTGCCATCGCTCTATCCGACACGTTTTTGTTCTTCGTCAACTCTCCTGGCAGTTTTAATTAATCATACACGTCTGCAGACATCGATCCGTGTTCTCCCTCCTAAACCCTTCTACTGCTCTCACTCCATACTCTCCCGCTAGACTGATTTATGCTTGCAGTCCTCTAATCTGCCTCATTCTCACTAACCTTTTCCACCTCCGCTTCCGTCTTTTGTTCTTTTTCAATCTCTACGGTTTCGCTTTGTTCCGTCTTCCCAACTTCTGTCTGAGGGGGTTCTTGCGTGCTCTTCTCTGCCTGCGTCTCCTCTAATGCTAGATCACTGCGAAGATCAGGCAGGAAACGGTCAATTCGGCGCCAAGTTTCCTTCCAAAGTTCCTCCTTCGATGGGTCTTTATTCGGTGCCACGAGATATCCGCTGCTGGCCATAAATAAAACGACGTTCTTCAAATTCTCTCGTACTGCTTCCTCCTATTTTCATCAATTGTTAGTCCGCTTAACCATCTCAGCCCAAAATTTGCTCCATGTGACACTTACAAGACTGTCTCCTTGGCCACTGTTCATAAGCCGGTCCATAATCTCAATGATTTGAATCCACAAATCAAGCATACCATCCCACTCCGAGAGGAGTACAAGATACTGAAGGAACACTTTACAGAGGAGGGAGGCTGCCTGCACCCTCATTTCACTCATACCATCTCGGTCAGACGAGAATACTTCAGGTCTGAGCAGTTGCTGAATCAAAGGGAAAAGAACTTTGCCAAAAATAGCTGTCCATTCTTTAGGATCACTTGAGGTCAACTCAGGTGAGAGAAGTGACCTTTGTAACGCTGTGAATGCCAGCTGGCGAACATCTCGACAAGGGTTTGCGCATTGTGTTGTCAATGCCTGGAAAATGGGCAGCCAATATGCTGACCAGGCTAGCAAGCACATTAGCCAACAATGTACAAATCCCGACTTTTGAAACATCACCTACCTTCGCTGCTCTCAAGCTGAGAGTGCTGCATCAGCTGAGGGACACGATGTGTCATATTGTAGAGAATGTTGATGGCCTTTGATCCTCTGTCAACGGCTTCGGTGTGACTACAAATTCTTGTCAGTTACTCAGGCTGGGAGAAAAAAAAATAGTCACTACATACCGCTTCTTATCCTGTTTGGGCTGAACTGGCCTTTGCTGTCGAGGACCCATTCTTTGAATGCCGGATTGTTGAGAATTTGCGGCCGAAGCAAAGTCGTTCAACAGCGATATTGCTGCCTCGAAGTTGTCGGCTACAATCGCAGGTGGGGTTCCTGTTGTGCCCTTTTCCAGAATCTCAAACACCAAGGCAGCGGATTCGGGACGTCGTCCAAGAGTCCGGAGAATTGCCCAAAAGTCGGGAGAGGTCATTATCTCCCGTTTAAGCGGGCCCGACTCATCAATACAAAGAGCAAGGCCCTTGAGGACAAGATCAGAGTTCTTGCCAAGCGCATCTTGAGGTAGGTTGGAGATGGTGTGAAGGAGGAAAGGCACGTTGACAAAATCGTGATCCTGCATGTATGTCAGTGCCAAACATATCCAGATGATGCAAGTCTATCATGTACGTACATAGCCTACACGAAGCATCTTGAAAGCGTAAAATGCACTCCTGGAGATGGTGATGGAGTGATATTGTGACGCATCTCGGATTATTCCTTGCAAGACGTCAAAGACCTCTTTACCGAGAGCCTCGATGCTTTCGGCATCTCTAATAGCGAGGAGCGTGGAGAATTCCAGGATGTACGTCACTCCTGGGTCGTATTTGTTCGTAGGCGCTGCGGCATTGCTGTCCGGGTTCGGAGACACGGCCGCATGTTCTTGCTTAACGCTGATGACTGTGTTGTTCTGGTCCTCAGGAAGCTGGTCGATGAGCGACTTTACCACATTTGCAGCAGTGGATGCATCAAGTTTACTATATGAAGTTGGTCAACAATCATCTCTTCACCAGTATCAAACTGACTTACGCAATATTATCGAACACAGTAGACATCTTACACGACTTAATGCAGTCAACAGCACAAAGTGTGCTTTCAAGTTCCTCATCGGAGGGTTCCGGAGGATCATCGGCAGCATAGCTTGATATGTACGAGGTAAAAGCAGAAAAGAAACCTGTGTCTGCGTTCCGTGCGACTCGATCAATGACCTGCGATGGTGTCTGCAAGGGAATGGGGGGCATGGGCAGGCCTGGCAGGACATCAGAAGAATAAGGTGGGATGAGCGAGTTGATAAACAAGTTCAGCCAGATGCGGATTATCTGGAATGATTAGCGGTGTAACAGTTTTGGGAGGGGAGAAAGCTCACGTATTTCCAGCTGTCGCGGATGAGATTTTCGCTTCCCGTCACTACTCGGAACAGGACAAGAGTGGCAAGTTGAGCTCGAAAGTCTCGACCAAGCTTGACAGCCAGTTCACTGACCATGACACTACTCTCGCCGGCTTGAACTTCTGTGTTAAGAGACGTGTTGAAGGGCCTTTCGGTAGCCAAAGTAGACATATGGCTGAGACAATAAACGATCCTATCGATCGCTTCAGTGTTGCCATACTTTGAGGCAATGCGAGCGCATTCATCAAAACCAGTGACGACTCTGGCAAAAACCGCATCGTCGGTGGCAGACATAAAAACATATGCGAGGGTGGAAACAATGGGTTTCCAGGTCACGGCAAACATGTCTGCGTCGTAGATGTTGGTATCGCAAATGATGAGGTTGCCGGCAGACTCCGTCTTGAGAAGAAGCTCTCTCCAAGCGTAGTCAAATGCGTGCTTATTGTCATGTTCGTCCGGTAAGATGATTTCATTGTTCTTAATGGAATCGTATATGGCTTGAAGGTATTCAGGGGCAAAGTTCTTGCCGTTGTTTGTTCCTCGTAGGTTCCTGGAGAACTCTTCAAGGGTCATGCGCTTATTATCGGCCAAGTTGGGATTGTGCTGATCAGTATTCAGCAAGATGATAGCGTACGTGAGGATATAAACGGCGTCCTTGTCGGCGACCTCCTCGTCCGGAGTGTCTGTGCAGCAGTATTTTTCAGAAAATGCCTCCACAATAGTAGAAATCAATGGTGCTTCGCCCGGCAATCTAAACGATTCAAGGAATAAACGTAGAGCTTCATCGACTCGCTTCGCTGAAAAGTCAAAGGACTCCAAGAAAGCGTTCAGAATGTCCTCGTTGCCTCTCTTGGAAAGGTACTCGCCAAGGGCCTTTTTAGATATCCGCGTTGTGCCTTTGAGGAATTTGGCAGCAGCAACCGGATCGTTGGCGTTGTCGATGATCCCCTGAGCTTCCAGGTAACCCAAGCCAGCCTTGGGCTTTTCATTGAACTTATTCGCCCCTTTGATGATAATCTTTTTCCGCCTTCTCTGCTCTCTGACTGTGGCAGGGTCGGGGTAGTTCTCGAATACTGGTTCTCTATCAAGCCGCTCAGCAATGAACTGTATGTAACGCAGTAAGGCGTCAAGGCACAAGGGCGGGACACTCGTAGTGCTCCAGGTTGCTGAATCTGGCAAAGCATTTCTAGACAATAGTCCAATCATGTCCTCACAAAGATCAGCGCGGTCGACATCGCAATCGTAGTTTAGAAAGAGCTCCGCCATGAATGTCGGCATCCGTGAGAGCACACCGATACTCTCAACCATAGCTTGACGAGCATCGGGCTTGCGGGCGCCGCCTTCTAAGCCTAGTTTTTGACGGTCTTTGACCGGGACAGGTGTTGATCGCCCGCTGCTAGGCTGGGACGACTGTGAGGGCTTCACCAGCTTTGGGGTTTGAGGGATATCTGCGTAGAGGAAGGGCTCAATTCCAGGTTCGCGTGGAATCTCGACTTTGGGGTGAATGCAGGCCACCAAATACGACAAGAACAACTCTTGTTGGAGTTTGAGGACTCCACGGCACGTCGACAGAAGAGTCCCAGCAACTATCAGCGATTCTTGTAGAAGCGCCATATTGTCGGACCGGACTAACTGGAACAAATAACAGCACAGGCGATCTTCAGCAATGACGGCCAAGGCAGGATGCCTGGAGATGAAAGGGCCCGAGACCTCGAGCGCAACGTGGATTATGCGCAGTGCCATCACCCTCATCGTGTCGGTGTGATGCCGATCCTGGGGGTCAAGGAAATTGACCAAAACCCGAAAAAGCTCACGGACCGAAGGAAGTGAGTAGGGTCTCAAGTCTAGAGATTCGGCCTCGCTAGGCTCAGCCGTTGTTGCTGCTGCAGCTTCAGTGTTCGATGTAGTGTCGTCACCGTTCTGCCCGTCTTCTGAAGCTTTACCTTCGGAAGACTCCAGTGTGGGGTTCGGGATAGGTAACGAAGCCGCTTCGGGGACAGTAGGCTGCATCCTGACACTACCCATGTCCTCCTCAACTTGCTGGTCCAACGCCTCGGCGTCGTCGCCCGCTTCAAACTCCAGATGTTTGACGTCTTCAAAGATGATTTGGCACATCCGTACCATCGTAGCCTCAGCGGTCCTTCTGAGAACTGGAGAGAATCGTGGCTGAGAGCATATAGCCAGACCGCGGCCCATCATATCACACACGCTTTCATCGCTCAAGATATCTCCACCAGGACCTGACATCATGTCCTCCATGAGCTTGAGAATCATCAAAAGAACAACTTCGACCTGTCCGGAGTCGCTAATGTCGAATTGGCAGTGTGTCACGGCGGCGGAAAGGGACTGCATCGCGAGAGCAAAGCGCGGCGATTCGGGACAGATAAAGCCATAAGCAAGAAACTTGCCTAATGCGCCGAGAGCAAGAATCGTGATGGGTGCGGCCGTTCCCTTAGCCTGCATCACATGCAGGAAAGGTGCGAGAATAGACGGGGCATCAAAGGAGCGAATATCTAGAGCACACGAAGTCAGAAGATTGGTTCGATATGAGGGATAAGTATGTTGGGGCCTTACTCCTAACACCAGCAAGCTCGTGCCTCAATTTACCGAAACCCGCGATCATAGGGTTATCTTGCATGCTCTTGCCCCTCTGGCCACGAAGACCCCATCGATTGTTGAGGCCTGAATCCTGGACGCCGTCGCCATCATTGCCTGGTACGGGACTCTTGCTCCTGCGGCGTGCTGAGGGACTAGGCGGCCCCAGGTGAACTGGGTTAGGGTTCCCTCCGAGGATGGCAGACACAGAGGAATGCGTTGAGCGCGCATGTTTCTGAATCGCAGAAGTTATCGAAATACATTCAGAGATGACGAGAGACACTGGGTCGACAGCAACGGTTACGGGCCGGCTTCGGTACTGCATTCGAGGTGCGATACTTCGATTCTCAAAGTTGGAGACTCCCGAAGGCCGTGGGCTCTCCATATTTATGGGGTGTTGTGCATCGCGGTTCATGGTATGCCGGGCGCGAGGACAGTTGTCAAGGTGAGCGACGGGTCGGTATAGGCTTCGCTCGGGGTTCGAGCTGGCAAGGAGTAGCCAGAAATCAGGAGGCTTGGTTGATATGCAAATCCGACAGATGTCAAATGGCAGCTGAGGAAATAAGATTTGACAATCGCTCGATCTGAGCGCAATTTATCACTTCGAAGATATCTGAATTAGATACCTGACTTGACGTTGTTAGAGAAATGAATCAATGCTGCCAAAGAAGGGCGAAGTGGGATGCTAGAAAGTTGAGTTGATGGCTCGTGGAACTTGTCGTACATGACAGCCTAGCTGCTACCTTAGTACCTACCTACCTAGGTACCTACTAAGTACTAGGTAGCTGCAGGTAGGAGGTACCTGAGTACCCAGCGCTAGGTACCTTGCCTTGCATTCAGAGAGGTCGGGTCCATTGGCAGGTGCTCCTGACAGTCGCATCGCGCCAAAACCTAGGCTGGTCTTTGTGAAGGTGTCGTCCATGTCACGATGTGATTGGTCACTTAGCTGCCAGTACTTACCTAGGTAGGTACCTAGCGGTAAAACTGTGCGCCCCCTGGAAACTTCAACGTTGCTGTAATTCTCATGACCCTGTCTCATTGATCACAGGTCATTCTTCATGATATTCAACACGTCCGTTTTATACTTGTTCCAAAAAAAGAAAGAAAAAATATTGAACCTATCCCAGCCAAACGCCTTCTACACAACTAATATCAAACACGCAGGTCCAGGCAGTGCCTTCGATCCTTTCGCACATCAGGCGCTATGCGTAAACCTCCGCATTCACAATTACCTATACCACATGTTGTACACCAGCCTTTTCGACCAGTTCCTCCTGGTCGGAGGCCTGAACCAGACAGATTGTCGACTGTTAGCGTTTCTTATCTAAGCCACCACCTCCTTCGCTTTCTCCTGCTTCTCTTGTTTCTCAACAGGCTCTTGTTTCTCGAGCTTGTTCTTAAAGTCGGCCTGCTTTGCCGCTGCTCCCCCTTCGACCTTGGCCACCTTTACGGGGGCTGCTCGCTTGGGGGCGTCATCCGAGCCTTTGCGAGCTTCTTGCTTAGCCCCAAGCACTTTCATCTCCTCCTTGTCTTGCTCCCATTCGTTGCGTGGATCACTGAACTCCTCTTTGATCTTCTGTTCCTTCGCCTTCTTTTCTTGTTCGGCTTTCTCACGAGCTAATCGTTCCTTTTCCATTTCCTTATTTTCATTAGTAATGCTTCGGGAGAGGGAGATATTTACTTGATTCGAGTCTCACCTCCATGTGCTTGATATCATCAACACTAGGTTCATAAAGATGCCAGATTGTGTAATGCGGTAGTCCCACGACGGAGTAACCCATCCGTCGAGCCATCTGTAGATTGATGTTAATTTCATGACTTCATAATCTTCGCCTTATGACTGACCTTTCCAAAACCTTCGGTCTCGGCATGCTTTTCGAAACTGAATGCCGGAAAATGGCAACCCGATCTGAAAACTTTGGCCTTGGCGAGAATGCTCACACCTCCTACTCCGTCAATCTCCATTTCCATATCAGGATCCCCGAACGGGTCACGCAAGTATGCCAAATGAGGCCGCCATGTGGCGTACTCCGCATAGCCCTCGACGATGACAGCGTCTTCATCAAGCGTATCCGCAAGAGCAAGGGCAGTCTCTGACTCTTGCCACGAGTTCAAGTCGTATGGCTGCTCGCCACCAAGCCAGTCAGGCAAAGGTCTCCATACGTCTATAGTTAGGTTAGTGTTGCCCGAGAAAATATTGACATCGCATGTAAACTCACTGGGAACAATGACATCCTTGTTATGGCGCATCAAATCTTCGAGAATAGTAAATGGTGCTGTCTCAACGTCAACATCTCGCCAGTAGACCCAGGAATGATATGGTCGAAGAGCAGCACTCAGCAACCAATTACGAGCTTGCGCCATCAACTTGCGCCGACTCGCCTGAGCGGCAAATCCATGGCGACTCTCGACATCTTGATTAACCTTTTGTCCAAAATCTTTCTCAATGATAGAAATTTCGCCGTAGGGCTGCTTGGGATCTTCATTGGCCTGGATGGCCTCTAGATTCTCCGAGAGGACTTGCAAAGTCCGGTCCTTTGAGTCGGATACCAAAAAGGCAAGGTCAATAAGATGATGAGGGTATGTGAGATTGTGCAGATGAGAGAAGAACATGGCCAGATGCGGCTCAGCATCGCGCAGAGGAACACATAGGAGGATTCGCTCTTCACGCTCCCAGCCCCTCGCCGTCCCCTGAACAGTTGTCAAATCGTAATAGCGAACTGTCTCGAGCTCGGAAACGCCGCCGGCCGAAAGGAGCCCGAAAGAAACGAGGGAGGCGACAGGGTTCGATGGCCATAGCCACAAGCTGAATATGAAGAGGATTGCGCAAACCACTCCAAGTCGAGCGAGGAGCTTCTTGCGACGTCGCTGTGCGGGAGTCAATGTCCGAGGCTGGAACCTGATGTGAGAATGGTTAGCTGGGGCACTCAGTACTAAAGCATCAAATGCATGATCAAGAGCATCGGTAGCATAACGAACGGCTAACATACTTGTGTGGTGAGATATCGAACGTGTTGTTTCGCGGGTAGCCGTTGGAATAGGCTCCCACATGGTGCCGGGGCATCATCTTACGCACTCGTGTGCATCAAATAATCGATGCGCGGGGCGTTCTCAGATATGTTATCGCGATTATGCTCAGTATAAGAGTCACAAACAAGTAATATTTGTACAACAGAGTGGCCAGACTCGAGGATAGCGTTGCGAAGGATACTGGTGAGAGTTGATGAATAAATAAGGAGGCCGTAAACCGATAAAGATGTTACGAAATGTCGGAGTCAATTGTGAAGCAAGGAGACTCCTGGTAGCCCAATTTCTTTCGTTATTCGTCTATTGTTCTCAGTATGTGGTTACTTCGAATCTTGCTTGCCGTTGTTCAGGATGCGTCGTCGGGGTTGCCGTTAAAAATAGGCCTATGGTTGCGCAAGAGCAAGGTGGCTCCAACACCAATCTCGAACTGAGAATTGTAAGATACGAGAAGTAATGCATGCCAGGGAGAGACAATACCTGGCGTTCAAGCATTCTCCAGTCCAGGCAAGGGGGTCAGTTGATATGCCTGATTGGTCAACCTTTCAGGATCGGCTTATCCAGAAAGGGGAGCCCTGTTAGTTGAATACGTTCCTTGACACAGTAATCAAGAAGCTAACTTAGTAGGTAGTAAGCTCCCCTGATTGATTGATCAATTAACAGACTGGTTGATTTAACAATTGCTGGGGATTCTCTCATGAAATAAGAAACCCAAGTTCAAACACTAATCAAAGAGTTATCTCATGTCTGAAAGTTCTAACAGGGCAATGAATTGTCATGCTATGATGGAAGGGTTTATACCTACCTATATTGTATTGCAAAGTAGTACCAGCTCGAGAATATTTCTACTGTGCCTTCTTGACACAACCGTACGCCGCAACGATATTGAATACAGTCACCCAAACACAATTACTTAAAGGTTGTGCATCCAGAAACACAATGTTACATCACATAGTTCTTTTCTGCTTTCAGATGCACTGTTTTATTTATGACTAAATCGCTTAATTACTACGTGGTTTGATTTGAATCAGTCATTCTACGGCTCATAGAGCGTGCTATGTTGTTTACGTCCTTTGACACATGTTAGCTAATTGTTCTCTTCTGAACTTGCTAATGGTCCCAAGCACAAGAGGTGACCAGGTGACGGTCAGACAAGCCGTTTTTACTCAGTCATCTCGGCCGGCCCAGACTGATCGACAGCCCAAAACGGACAGCCGATAGCCCGAGCACTGAAGTGCAAATGACGCTCCGAAGAGCAACTCCACAACCATTCATCACTCCTCAAACGAGAAACTAAGGTGCGGGAGGATGACTCGGCAAAGATGAAGTCGTTGAATGGATATAACTTGTTTCATCATGTGACACTGCCCCCTTCATGGCCTAGAACCCGATGTCGTAGACTTACTTTACAGTCGTATGGCAATACATCGTGCGGTTCACTGAGAGTGATAAGTCATTAACCTTTTGAAACTGTATCTGCGTTAGTCATATATTCGAGATAAATGAAAATGCATTGAGAAGTGAATTTGAAGTTGTATCAGAGATCTTGGTTTGGTATATTGGGAGTCATCACAATGGTTCAGTAGCAGAACTGAATGAAAGTGTTTCTCATCATCGACAGGAAAGGGAATTCGAAGGAAAGATTGTACCAACCTTATCAAAAGGGACACCAAGATCGTGGTAGTTCTGTACAGTGTAGGCTAAGCAGTTACCCCCAAAATTGATTTACCTGAATTATAATCAGTTCCGTGTCGACAATAGTAATTTGTTGGGAGGAAACAAGCGTATTAAAAGGTGCTCAGATGGTAGTGCATGTTTGTTCAGACGCTCAGGAGTCGCGGGAACAGTGGTTGTGAAGGATCATCATTGGGAAGGCATATTAGAATTGGCGGGGAAACATACCATTTTCCAAGCCAACGGTAACCGAAGATTCTTGGTCAAAAAAATCAGTCCTCGTTTAGTGAAGTCATGTTTGAAAGATGTTCCACTTGGAACGTGTTTGGCAAAGTACAGTGCAAGACTTGATTGTGGTTGTTGTCGAGGATAGAATAGAGAAACAGGTAGGAAAAGAAAGAGCAGATATTTGTAGGTTGCGAGAAAATTTGAATGGTTGGATAAACGGGGCCAATGATGACTCAGCAGTCAGTGCACGGATCTTGATTCCTTCTGCTTAAGTACATAAAAGATCCCACTAATTACTTAGGCAGGCACCTATGCATGCCTGTCTGTGCATGGCGGATTTTACGAGGTACTGCAGCGTTTTGTCAATCGAGAGAAGATATCATCTAGGTCGTTGAGGTTCGCAAAAACTAAAACCACCATAATTTTTTTACAATGGCTGACCGACGACGCGTCAACGGGCCCGGAGGAGTCACAGTGGCCCCTGTATATGAGACTGACGACTCAACAATTCCAAGCCGCTCACGCCCACCAAATGGAATTCGGGCACAATGTACGTACAGTTTGCGAAAGGCTCTCCAAATTTGATGTATTCATCAGGACTGACTTTTCGTTGTTAGATCTGAAAACCGGAGTAACACCCTCAGCTTCAGGGTCTGCATATCTTGAAATTGAACCTCAGGAATCTTCTGGAAGCAAAGGCATGAAGCTTACATGTACCGTTCATGGACCAAGATCATTGCCACGATCAGCCCCCTTCTCTCCTCATATGGTCCTCACAACTCATGTCAAATACGCTCCCTTTGCCACAAGACAAAGGCGAGGCTATCTTCGAGATTCTAGTGAGCGAGACTTGAGCACGCATCTTGAGACAGCTCTCCGTGGCGCTTTGATTGCCGATCGATGGCCCAAGAGTGGCGTCGATGTGATTGTGACAATCATTGAGGGAGACCAGGCTCGGCAAGCATCTGTTGAGCAAGGAAGTGAGGAATGGGATATCATGAACGTCCTGGGTGGTTGTATCACGGTAGCAGCGGCTGCCCTTGCTGATGCTGGCATTGACTGTGTCGACATGGTTTCGGGGGGGGTTGCGGCGTTGGTGCCATGCGAGGACGGCAACGATATCATCACAGTCCTTGATCCTGTTCCCTCGGAACACAAGGAGATTCTCGCAGCTTGTTGTGTTGCCTATCTCCCGACTCGTGATGAAATTACCAACCTCTGGCTCAAGGGTAGCCTTATTTCATCTGATGCAACCCTCCATCGGAAACTTATTGCTCGTGCAGTCCACGCAAGCAAGGGAACCATCCAAGCGGTGTCTTCTTCCCTAGTTGAATCCATGACAGCAGGTTAAGACTCAATAGGGTCAATGAGAAGCGATACCATGATCTGCGGAGTGCTTGCCACAGAACTACATGGCTAAGGTTGGGCAGTCAAGAACAGTGACTTCCAATCCAAGACTACGTCAAATGTTGTACGGTGTTGTAGCACGAACGTCACCTAGGGATTTTATAATATATATGGTGATTCTACGAAAACTGTAGAAACGACCTGACTTAGTGTCATGTCTAAACATGAACCATATCAGGTAGAGGGAGCACGAATAAAATCAAGAAGGAAGAGTTTACTACCTCGTTCGGTAATACAAGATATTTCTCTATATACAAAGATTACCCGAGAGAACGAACAATATCGAGAGAAACAAGGGCCGGGGGGGACGCCCTTCACCCGCTTATGGTTTTGTTTTATGATATGGTATAAGAGTACATGTATTCAATATCCATCGTCTCTTGTAGGTAGCTTTCCAACCTAAGGCAGGTCCAGGGCATCAAGCGGAATCCGCTATCCTTGCCGCTTGACTGACCCCGCCCCTAGGTACTCTTTTTGGTTAGGTAGGCCCACTGTTGTACAGCGGTAGAGGTTGTATCCAAGCCGCGATAGTGCTCATGGAAACCTCGACCTTCGCGTCTTGACGGTATGTACTAAACCTACCTGCTTACCTGCTCCCTCATCACACAGTATTCAACCATCACAATCCTGCATTCTCAGTGATTCACAAGCGAGCACTGCAGAAGGTGGTTGTTTTCCGCCATGACTTCTGCTTCATCTCTCATCCCAATCTTCTAAAAGATTTCTCTTTCACCAATAGCTCGTTGGCAAACAAAGAAACATCGTCCGCCCGCTCCGACCTCCCCTTGTCTACCTACCTACATATCAACGGACCGACCGACCGACCCCCCTTCAGGCCATGGCCGCCGAATTCACATCAACCTCACTCCCATCCGCTACGACCATCGCCAATACGATTCCTAGCTCGAGCACAAACGGCTTCTCTAACTCGTGGCATGCTATCACGGGCTGGACTGTTAACATTACTCGTTATGCACCAGCTCTTGAAGACATTGTCTGGGTCGGACCCCGGATTGCCAGAACGCTTGGTTCCTTCATCACAATACCCGAAAGCCCCAACCCATCCGGTTTGAATTATCAACCAGTCCCCATCAATACGGAGGCCGTTCCGATTGATCCTGAGTTGACGGCTCAGAACGTGATGGAGCCCTTAATGAATGCAGCAGGCACCGATACTGTCGCTGGCAGTGCGGAGTCAATAACACCAACAATACGACTATCGGTGGATGGTGCACGCGGCTTGGGCAGTCTTTTCGGATATGCCACGAGCAAATGGGCTTTGTGCTGCATTGTAATGGCCATCACACTCAATCGCACCCATATATTTGCGGCCACTCGGCGTCGACTACGTTTGCGATGGCCTACCCGCCTGATGCTACGAGCTCTCCCCATAATCGCATTGACTGTACAAGCTCGTTGGATACTTCAGTCCATACAATGTCAAACTTCCCCAAACTTTTCCGAACTTCGCTGGGGAAACTCGAGCAAGAGTTCCGATCTCATGTTCTCTCAACATAACCCTTTCTTGAACTCGCTGAGTTCCATCTTACTCTTTTCTGCATCGGACGAAGCGTCTTGTGAAGCTGTTCGTATGATTCCTTCCGATAGCACAGGGTCGGTACGAGACCTCTCTGGGTCTCTGTCACTCCTTTGGCCGCTGTTCCAGACATTCTGCATTAGCCAGTTCTTTGAAACGGTAGCCTGTGCAGTCCAAGGTCGGCCTGTGGCCCCGGAGACCGGCATGACCCTTTTTGAACAGTCACTTGCCTTTGCCGAAGCCGATGCAACAATAAGCAATCAACTTGGGTGGGGTCTATTCTCCAAGACGTCAGGTGTCGATAAGTTGACGACCAAGAGCGGAAGTACTATAGCTCTCACCCGCTCAATGATCATGAAGCGGGTCAACACCCCTCCCGAAGTCCTTTTGATTGCCTTTATATCCTCCATGGCACATATAACAAGCCATGTCTTGGGTGTTTTCAACTCACAAGCCAGGTATCGACTAGTGAGTACAGGATTCTGGGGATTATGCTTTATGGGAAGCCTGGTTTGGAGTGCTATCTCGTTCGATTTTGATGACCCTTCCTCTCAAGGGTTTTCAAGATTTCCCAAAGTATGTATAGTTGGCTTTGTGCCACATGTTCTTGTGCTCGCCGGCATAATAATATGCCTGTTCATATACGGCTTGGCTCTGTTGCTTTCCGCAATGTCACCGCCGACTCCAGAGTTAGCCTCTATGAGTTTCCGCCAGCGGCTGGCGCATGCCCATGAGAATATGCAGGCCAATGTTTCCTTGTCGGAAATCCGAATCACCCGGGAAATGGACTTCTACACGGCGCTTCTGCGAACTGGATTCGGGGCCATCACCATGGCTAGTGAGGCGGTATATCTCAACGAAGACAGGGGCGTCAGCTTAAAGCGTCATACCTGGCTTGAAGAAGAGCGTTTCAAGGAGGTAGAGGAATTGCAGAGGAAGTTCCTTGGTAGCGGGCTGCCGAACTCGCAGTATGACCAGATTGGCGCTATCGGACTGATTCCAGTCAGAGCAGGCCCAGCCATCGCTGCCAATGGATATGCTAGGGAACGGGCCGCACAAAAGATTCCTAAAGGCCGTGGTGACAGAAGCCCCCAATCTGGAATAGGAGCGTCAGAGCGAAGCTCACGATGGCTTATGGCAGTGGAGTTCTTGTTGAGCGTCTACAAATTACTTGCCAGGTTGGGTGCTAAGTCTTTTCTTTGGTGTCTTGGCTCTCTTCGCATACGATATCAGCCAGCCTGGCTGCTTTGGCTTGCTCGACATCCCAAGAGCATCAAGAGCCAAGCCAAGGTCTCTGGTCGTGCACAAGGACGTACGCGAGGAACCCCCTTATTTTCAGACAATGAACGTGGTCCCAGACCGGATGGTACTGATGTGGAAGCTGAATTCAGAAGGGTAGGAGGTGGTCAGGATGAGGAGAATCTGGACTCGGATTTGTACAAGTACTGGCTGAAAGGTGGTTGGTGGGGATCGGGCGACTCGAGCGGTGATTTTGAGCCTCATCCAGACGAGGACGACTTTGATACGACTAGTGTCATTTCGATGTCAGTTGCGGGAAGCGACTCCGATCAAGACATCGGATGGGAATCCGAAGACGATGGCCAAAGAACACCTACCCAAAGGTCCCCGCACCCTAACCGCGAAGGGACGCCGTTTGTCGACACCCCCATGCCGATTGCTGACCTTGCCAGGCTCCTCCATCCGACAAACCCAGAAGAGCGTGAGGAAGCAAGAACACTCTCTGCACATCTTCAGCATGAAGGCATCATGACACGATCCAAGTTTAAGCAAATGGAACAACTGCAACGCACACGCATCCTCACAAATCCCGGATCTGGCATTCTGCAGCCTGGTGCCCCTGCTACGATCTCAAGTCGCAATGCAAAACTGAGTCCCGATGAAGAGGAGCGACTGCTGGAACAACTGCTCTTGTTCAGGCGGCATGAAACAGCCACGGCCCAGCAGGCATCGAGCTCCTGGGAAGATGGAGGCTCTGGCTTTGGAAGGGATGGACCACAATGCGTCGTGTGTCAAAGCTCTCCCAGAACCATCATTGTCTGGCCCTGTCGTTGCCTCAGTCTTTGCGATGACTGCCGTGTTTCTCTTGCCATGAACAATTTTGACAAATGCGTCTGTTGTCGGCGCGAGGTCATCAGTTTCAGCCGTATCTTTGTGCCTTAGTGTATCCTTCTTGGTGGTTAATTAGGGGACCATGTTTTGGACTTGTCTAGTGCTAGCAATAGTTGTATCGAGATCATTGCGGAAGAGAAGCAACGTTGGCTAGGTATGTCAACACTTAGGTACCTACGGACCACATTCATTCATGTGCTGTCAGGAGTTGGTGGGCGCATCTTGTGTTACACGTTACTTGTTCTTCAATCACGTATGCAGAAACGAAATACGCCAACGGAAATGAGTTGTCTTTTTTTAAGGTGGACTGTTTTTATAACTTATCATTCGTATCTATATTCTCACAATCTTATCTTACATAGCAGCCCATTCAAGACTGAATGTTCTTACTTGACCATCATGTGCACCCTCAGGCCCTGGCTCTTGACCCCCTATTAGAAACGCCTTCTTGACCGCTGTAGCAAGACGGCCGCCAGCCACGATATCCAATATGGGTATCTCCTCATCCCAGTCATATGGGTTGGCCATGAAGTGCGCATGGAAACGAAGGGGGTCACCTGGGTAAACACTGTATTTGGAACCAAAGCGAAGGCCAGGAGTCATGAAATAACCAGATTGGAGCAGGAAACGACATAGATAGCCCGTTGAGGGCTTGTCAGCCATGTGAAGAAGCTCCGACTGTTTAGCAATCAAGACGCCACTGGATGTAGGCGTGACACCCAACGATTTGACAATAGCAGTCTCAGGTTGAGGTCCATTTGATTCATGCTGGTCACTTGTGAATAGATCATCGTCATTTGAAGTGGTTGGTGCAGGCCGCGATCCTTTGGATCGAGATACTCCATGTTTCTTAGCAACTTGGGCTGCCTTCTTTGCATGTTGATCAGCAAAAACCTTGTGGGCCGTCTGCTTCTTGGATCTAAGAGAGTCCAGGTACGCCTTTCTTGCCTCTGGGTCGGGGTTCCGTAACACATCCTGGTGAGCAGCTACATCGTCTACGAGATAGGCCACATCTTTTTGGATCAAGGTCTCCGCCTCCTCTGGGCGCAACTCAATGGGAAGACCAAGAAAGATGTTCTGGGTTGGCTGCTGAGGAGCTGTACCAGCGAGCGTGCCGTTAATATTGTGGCAGCGGCGCAAAAAAGCAGCAGCTTCGGAATCAAAAATCAAGTATCGCCCAGCAATCTTGGATATGCGAACTTGGCGTTCCATCGAATCGGAAGTCATCCTTTTCCTATGATGAGCAAAACATGTTAGCCTAGCTCATGATTGATTGTGATGTGAAAGAAGTGAAATAAGATGACTGGTTCATAAGTCGTCTTCGTAATTGTATTTGTGTCGTCACAGAAATTCAGTGGATTGACAGATAATATTTGCATAATCATGTAGTCGGGATGTGTATGCTTGTACTGCGTGTACAATGTGGAAAGGAATTGAAGTAGCTTACCTATTGAATTTGTTGGTGATGATCAAAGGAAAGAGGAAAGAAAGAAGTTAGAGCTTGAGCTGGTCAGGTAGTCATAGAAAATTTTTAGCGCGGGTGGAGCTAGCTCTTATCCAACACCAACACCCGATAACTCGAGATAAGATAAGGGTGTTAACATTAATCATCATCACATGAGAGAAGGATATCTCCATGCATTCTGGCGCTGACCTGGAAGCTCACCATAGCAAATCTGTAGTTAAAAGTCAAGACTTTCTTTCTTTTGTTCATTTACTTTAGCTACCTTGGCTGGCTCCTCGGTTTCGCCGACTGGTGGTAGACTGAAAGGCGTGATAACAAGTCCTTTGGAGCTACTCAATCGGAAGGACAAATTTTCACGGGCCCATGTCCCTTCAAGACCACCCCCCTTTTCGTGAAATACCGGCAAGCTATGTGCGCGTAAAAGACCCTGTCCTTTGTCGTCGCTTCCTGGCTCGCGAGCTACTGGAGCCTGGTGTTGAAGCGGTATAAATTCCAGGACACCATCTGACAGGAGCTCCATCCATCGTGTAAGTCCTGTTGAACGAGGAAACAACGTGATGGGAAGTGTCAAGAGTGCGGTTGTTTGCGTAGGGTACTGGCGGAGAAGGGCTCTAAGAGCATGCAAGAACTGCAGAATTTCGCGAGGGTGACTGGCGGCGGATGCATAAAGAGTTGGTGATAGTAGGTTTGGAATGATGATGCGATGTACGGTTGAGGGCTGCGAGCTTCTGATCTTTGCAGCTACATCATGAATGAACTTTTTGAAGGGAGTCTGGCCTGGCGCAGCAAGAGGTCCGTCAATGGGTGAGGCGTGAAATTGTCCCTTGATAGCGCTGTTCTCGAGTCGCTTTGAAAGGTCAAATCCGTGACAGAAAGGAGCTGCTGGTTGTCCGGAAACCGAATTTACTTGAGGCTCTGCATGCAGTGTCAATACATTACATTCAACGCGCAACTTCCTGTTGCTTTAGAGGGAGGTATACCTCGAGCTGGGATATTGCGTTGGCCTAATGTCTCATATCGCCAGGCAATCTTCATCTTATCATCTGTGGCAGACGTCGCGCTGGAATTGCCTTTGGAGCCACTCGAGCTACTCAAACCCGGAAGCTCTCTTCTCCAAACATCACTGAACCCTAAGAGATGTACATGGTGTCCCTGAACAAGACCTTCAGCGGCATAGTAACGTAGTAGGACGCCGCTAAAGTCAGTGGTGCCGTTTTCTTCTAGGAGAAGAGATGTGCCCATTGGTAATCCAGCATGGCCGGCAAGGAGCTGGTCCAAAGACTGGGTTCCAGTTGATGTCGTAAGCCTTCCATCTAGCGGCGAGGGCCGAGTTCCAGTAGCTAGAGACTTTTCTTGTCGAACGGTTGGTGAAGAGGAACCAGAGGCTCCTATCACGACACTTCGTTTTCGAAAGGACATGATCTGAAGGGGCGATGTATCACTGCCACAATATCAAGCGAAGTACCAAGTAGCGAGTATGGTCGTAAACAGTTGTTTTCAGGGTCTAGCAGTGATTCTCAACAACAAACAATTGACGAACCCAACCACTATAACACACACTCTTTGGCAGTCACGGTCTTTTGCATCATTGTGCGCGCCCCGCTTGACAGATAGCGACGTCAACATCAATTTTATGCACTAAACCCCCACTATCCATTTTTCTGGAAACCTCTAAGCAACATTTTCTCTCTTCACCTCCACGATCATCATATTCAGCTCTCTCTTTGACGACGGCCAACCTCTCTCTTTTCCAAACCCCTCTCTCCGCTCTCAATCGCCCATCATGTCCAGCGGTGACGCCACCCTCTTCGAGGAATCCTTCACGGTGACTGAGTACGATCAGTCAAAATACGACCGCGTCGCCCGTATCTCGTGCACTTCCAGCGATTCCCAAACGCTTATCAAACTCGACATCAACATCGAGCTTTTCCCCTGCGCCGTCTCGGACACTCTTCATATTGTTCTCGCAACGACGTTGTCGCTAGACGGCAGCAAAGACGACGACAAGGGCTGGCGGGATGTGGGCAAGGCTGGTGATGCGCCGGCGACTATTGCTGATTTGTACGACTATGTCTGCTATGGAAAGATTTATAAGTTTGAGGAGGTGTATGATGGTAACAACATGTACGTTGCTCTGTTCAGCATCCCATTTACTGCCGATTGGCCACTTCCGTATACTAATACTGATTCACAGCAACGCCTATATCTCTTTCGGCGGTCTTCTCATGTCCCTTTCCGGCCCCGTCAAGAAGTTGACACCCTTGCGCGTCGATAATGTCTACTTACTTATCAAGAAATAAATAAAAAGCATGAAGACACCTGCACAGCCTGGCCGTGCTAACCCCCAAAACCCATGCGCCATATCTAAAGAAGAGGAGGAAGAGGAAGAAGAAGAAGAAGAAGAAGAAGAAGAAGAAAGGAGGGAGAGAGACTGTCCGGTACAAGCGTGTATAAATGATACCCAAGCCAAAAACACATCTGAATATGAAGTGCTCCACATGGATGTGCGGTTTCAATGACTTCTTCCATGTGTTGATCCCTCCCTCCCCAAAGTAGCCTTACTCATGCCCATTGACTCAAGCTGGACGCCAATTGCTCTGGTGTGGTCCTGGAAATGGCATTTCACGCCTTACTCTCTTCTTAATCTGATTGATTTCGGGCTCATTCTCCTGAGTAAGAATCCCATGGTGGATGAAGAAGTCAAGAGTGACGAGCGCACAGTTGGGCTTGTATAGACCCTTGGCGAGGTCAGTCTTGACCTGGTTGACGTCGTACAGGTCAAATCTCTCAACCTCTCCATCCTTGGGTTGGGGAATAACATCTGCTGGTAGTTCCAGGTGGTAGACCCATTGGCATTCGGGATAGATGAAGCCGCCTTCGCCGACCTTGGCCGCGTCCGTGATATAGATGTATGTGACGTTGCCAACAAATTGGGCCCCTTTGCGAACAATATCCTCAGGGAGACTAGCTTCCTCATCGGCCTCTCGTATAACACACTCGAAGGGATCCTCGTCGGTCATGAGACCGCCGGCGACTGTATTATCAAGCATGCTGGGAAAGGTAGACTTGTTCTTGGCACGTGTAGGGACCCAGAGACGAATACCGTAAGGGGCAGTTTCATCGCGGACATAGGCAATCATATGGACGCCATAGCGCATTGTCCCAATCAGGCCCATGGCGGCACGTTCCATGCTGAAGAGCAGCTCGCCCTTTCGGCCATGAACAGGCCAAAGCTCGTTTCGCCAACCTTGAAGTAGGGGAAATGTTCGGTTTTGACGCCAGTAGTCTGCTAGAGCAGCAACACGGCGAGTGCGCTCCTCTTGGTTGCCCTCACGAAACAAAGTGACAGTGCGGTTCTCTTTGTCATATGTGAACTCGCCTCGAATCTCGGGGGGGACTTTGAGGAGTTCCTGGAAAACACGATCTAGGATATAGCCGATAGGATATTGACCTTCAGAGTCTTCCCAAATCAGAGTCCAAAGCCCAGCTTTCATCTCGGAAAACGCATCGGGGTTTGAATCTTGATATGGGAATCTGAAGATTGCTTATTAGCAGGTAATATGTAGTGGTAGAGGGAGCGGTTGGACTTACATATCGACATCGTCGATGAGGTCGATGTTAGTTTTGGACATGGTATGAATTGCTTATTCCAGCCTGTAGTTTTACTATGTTATCTGCCAGACCAAAGTTAGACAGAATTCCTGTATTAGATGAGTTAAAGGGTTGACGGAGACGGGAAGGTTGAGGGCTTTATGTTGGGTCTTTGCACCGGTGCCGAGTGAGAATGAAGCGATATAGGCATTCGGTCGCATTCAACGGTCTTTGAGCGAGGGGTTTAAACAACTTACCTACCTTGAGATATTTCTCGGTGAATTCACATTGGGAGACTTTTGTAATATCGACCTCCAACTTTGTAATTTGATAGTTACCTAGTTAGTAATTAGCCACCACCACCGACTGCAGTGGGTTTTAACTTAACCCCACGTCTTCGGTCAGGACTGATTTGGTCAAGTCTCCCTTTTACAATGATAATTGACTAGTCTGACAACCAACATGTTTGAGTCGAGGAGGTTGTAGCTAGTCATTTATCCATCAAGATTTTTCTTGATTCCCATACGATTGGCCTTACAATATCATTAGAGACGAAGCATTTGTAGTGAGCAGTAAGTAATGAGCAAAGCTGCCTAATATTTACTAGAATGCTAGAATGGGATCTGCTAGATGACGTTGTCCTATTCAAGAAGAACCTACCCTAGAGCACCCAGAACCACGAAGACGCTAGAAGCATCGAAGAAGGACAAAGAATCTGGACTCCAACCAAACGAACAAGACTTCACTCATACCACCAATAGGTACTAAGGCAGCAACAGCCCCTATATCTATCATCTGCCTTTTTTTGGTTTATCTTTCTAAATCATTTATATATCATCTCACGATACTTTAACTTGCATTTGCGGGAAAGAGAGCAGACCAAACAACCTGCACAAACCACTCAAAATGTCAAATCCTCTCTTTGGCATCGTCCCCGCAGGCCAACCTCTCATCACCTCCCCATCATCAACACCCTCACCAACGTCATGTCTCTACTCCCTACCACCTGACAAGCCTTTCTCTCACATTGTCGTATTCATGCTCCCCGGCATCTCCTTGCCCCCAAATACTGCCGCCGCAATCTATCTCTCCACAGCTCAGGACGTCGCTGCGGCTGCCAGCTCAGGCGGGACCCCCAACTTCCGCTTTCTTGGCGCCATCGGCCCCGGCAAGGAGAGCGCAATGTTTAAAGTCGGAGGAGGTGCCGCAGGTGACGCTGCTTCTCAGGGGGGTCTTGTGGTTGGTGTCTCTGTTGAGCCCGAGGAGTCTGTTGCGCCTCGACTTCAGGAGTTGGCTGCCAACAAGGCCAACCCTAGCAACAACAGCAACTCATCTGGAGGGGCGCCGTCGACGGTTGCTCTCGCTCAGCGCATCATTGAGAACGCCTTCAACTTTCTTTCAAGTTTCAGTGGCCAGGCAGGACCTGGAGGCGTTGAGGTCGTACCGCTCAAAGCCTTTGAGAACTGGTGGCGTAAATTCGAATCAAGAGTTCGCGCTGATCCAAGTTTTCTCGAAAAACCTGCGAATCAATAATAAGAATTGTTACTGCGAGCAACTCGATGTAATCTATGTGTTGTGTATTGCTGCCTTTCCAAGCTTGGTTCTCTAGTCAAAATGTGACATAATCCATCCAACATACATCAAAGTCAATCATCAACAGTGTGGAATCAGAAAAAGGATTCATATCATTGCTAATTTTACAAGTTTGGAAAACACGCCAACTGTAACCATCTCCGGGGACTCATTAACGCCTGCAAAACAACCCGTGCTTTATCGCTCAGTATCCGTGGTTCGTACCCTTGTTCAACTAAACGCCAGATAATTCCAGACAGTCCGCCTAGTAATTGCCAATCCAGACACCAAATGCTCTCATCATCTCTAATCATCATATGGCGATGCTACCAACGGACTCTTGGTGCGTGTCGGGCTCCCATTGCGACTCTTGCGACCTGCCTTCAACATTTGTAACGAAGGGGCCAATTGTTCTCGGCTCTCTGTTCGTACCGCCAGCCCAGCGCGATCCATGGCTAAAGGTGGTCGTCCTGGAAGGTCGTCAACCCGATCAATGGAAAACCCTGGGGTTGATAATCCTGATGTTCGTCCATGTTTGGAGTCGTCGCTGCTGTCAGAATGGTCATCCGAGTCAACGCTGCCGAGCTCGAAATCGTCCAAGTCACCCTCTTCCATTACTCGCTCGTATGCGGCCGATGAGTTTCGTCCGAAGAGCTTGTTGGTCAGAGAAAACCCGCGTCCAGACTTTCGTCCACCGCCAGACCTTCGGTTACGTCTGAACATACCAAGGATCTTTCTTCGGCGCTCAGGCTTGCGCAGCAGGTAACCTAAGACAACCATTATCAAAATGAATGCCAGGAACCCACCACCTGCTGATGCTGATGGCCTCTTCAACAAGTCATCCAGGTCATCGTCGTCGTCATCCTCCAGATTACCAGGAATTGGTTTTGACCCAGCATGCTCAAAGTCCTTCGGAATACCGTTCCCTTCATTACTTCCAAATCCAACGGGCAGCGCAGAACCTTGTGATGGGATTTGTCCCGCCGCATAAAGTACCATCTTACCCAGGGTCCAGCTCAACTCAACACCATCAATCTTGTCCATAGGCTTGAAAGGATCGGAAAAGCCTGAGTCGTGTTCATCGTCCCCTTTTGTCGCGTTGTTCCCTCCTTCCAGTCCGATGCGAGGGATCCCAATTCCATCGTATAGCATGTTGATGAGCCATGATGCCTTGAAACAGGCCAGTCGAGCCTCCTCGGCCTTCCTTTCTGGAGACTTCTTCCGTTTCTCGAGATCGTCCTCGATATCCGACCAATCTCGGCTGCAGTATTCCATTACATTATTTTGATATGTTGCAAGATCATAGGCCTTGTGCTTGCCTCCGAATACACCATGTGTCGTGTGCCAGTATTCGGAGACACCCACGAAATGATTGATGTCGAAGTCGATCGCGGGTACATGCTGTCCATTGACAAGACACGGTTGGTCCTCACAAGGCACATCCTTGTTCAATAGAGGATATGTCCCTCGCAAACACTCGTCGAATGCACCAGTTCCTACAAGGATAGGATCCTTGACGTTTCCATTCGTCAAGTCACCGTCGAGCGTCGTCTTCAATCCCTTGGGCATGCAGGGATCAGGAATCTCGTGAGCATCACCACCATAATGGTCAACCAGAGACTCTGTGTAACGAGCACGGGCCTGATTGGCACCAAAACCAAGCCAGGTTGCCGTGAACACTTTGTATTCAGTAGATGACCCATCGAGCGTTCGCATGCGCACCATTTTCAGATCATCGGCGTGTTTCTCGGACTCGGTAGCGTTAGGAGCGAAAGCGATCTGAGCGGACGCGCCACCCATGTCGAGGAAGCCGTAGGTATGGTGATTCTGACCGTGATCGTGCTGCTCAGGGTGATCGAAGCCTCCTAAGAGGTAATTGGCCGCAATCCATCCATACAGACCCTCGGTTTCACCCGAAATAACCTGGACGTGAGCATCGCAGTCGGGCAAGATAAACTTGGTGGTAGCTTTCAAGTAGGTGCACATGTTCTGAAGGAGGGCCGATTGCTGGGACTGAGTCAAGAGTCGCATACCAGCTGTAGCCATCAGATAGATTGGAGTTTCGGAAATTTTCTTGTCGGGAACTTCGTCGAGAGCGATGTCGATCAATTGCTGCAGATGCTCAGGGCCGACTTGGCTGACATTGTCGGCAAAGGTAGACACACCTGGGTGAATCTTTTTGCTCTCCTTGAGCTTGATCCGGGGAAGGGCTTTCAACTCGGCAGTGGATGCGCCTTTGGCAGCAGCGGCATGATTCTTCCATTTGTAAACGTAGACACGAGTCCCTGAGGAACCGGCATCAAGAATGACACCGTACTGGGCTGTATAACACAACAACGTCAGCTTTTAAGCTAGACATAGCTAATATGAGAAACCAACATGATTTACCCATGGTTCTGAATGCCCGGCGGTGAAAGACTGAGCGAGGGCAAGTATGATATTATTATGTCAAGTCCGGAAAGGAGAAGTTGCCAATGCGGCGTCCAAGATTTATCCCGACGGCGAGTGTGCCAAGGGGTGAATTTTGACGGCGTGGTACCGGCAAACGATACCGATCAAGTCAACGGATAAGTAAGTAATCGTGTAAGTTTTCGCAATGCGACGTAGGGAACGAAGCCTAACTGTGAGATCGGATGTCGTGTGGGTGAAGATGAAACGGGCAATGTATAACGGCCAAGTTGAAGTTGGAAGTGTACGCGCAATTAGTTGTTTTCGGGAGAATAAGGTTAAACGACGGTGCGATGAAGTTGTGATTGGGTGTAATTAATCTACCCCTTTTCTTTTGGTTTGTTTTAAATGTCGAAGCGAATGTCGTGCATTTCGTAAATGCGGCAAGAGTTGAGCAAGCGAAGGACAGCCGTAGTTTTGGGATGAGATAAACGAAGACTCAAGAGTAGACAATAAGGAAATCACCGTTCTTAGTAGCAATAAAGAGAATGGATTGAGTCGCACGTTTCGACGAGAAAGGACTAGCGGGACGATAGATAGGTAGCAAAACAATGGGGGAAATATGTAAGTAAAGATGAATATGTAGAAAATAGGTAGAAGGATTGACAGGATTATCGTGGGTTTACGAGGTGAGATAATGCAGGACAGGTCGATAAGTCAGGAAGCATGACGAATCAATTGTGCCCGATATATCAAAGCAGTGGGGGTCGTTATCGAGTTGCGGTCCTTATCAGAACTTACCTAAGCTTACCTAAGCATGATTGCCACTGTTAGCTTGCTATCTGCATGTACTGGCTTCTCAAAGGCATTCATCAAACCGTTAGAATCACGTGGGCTCAATGAATGGGTGTAGTGAAGCGAAGCGTTGCGTTGCGATGCGATGCGGTGGATGGTGTTGGGAGGATTTTGAGGCGTTCGGTTCCTCCCGTGGTTTGTTGCTAGTTGTTGCTGCTACTCAACTCCCGAGCGACGATGCATCGTAGAATAGTTCGTCATCTATTCTTAGAAGCAAATCATGAATCGTCAAAAACAACATCGTCGCACAAACAGGTCAGACGTAACATAGTACTTTTTGCTATACAAATATCTATAGTTCAGCTTACAAATTCTATCACGAAATAATGATAGAATCATGCTACTTGTTTCCTCTCAGGTTACCCAACATTGACATGAATCCTGCCGTTCATTGCATATCATTCCCCCCATCTACCTAACATTTTGGGCAGGAGGCGAGATAACACAACATAACAGTCCACTCACTTTGACTGCCTACTAATCTAGTACCTAGTAATTGACAACACCCATCGTTCCATAAATTCCCCCATATTGTCTGGCTCTCTCTCCCGCTCTTCTCAATCATGCCCTTCTTACTCCATCTCCACTACAAAACAAACTAAACCCCCATGTGTATATACTATTGTTATATACAACCAGCTTCTCTTTGGTAACTTACATCAGCAACGCCTGCTCATAAGCCCATGAGCAACGACATCTCCTCTTCCTCTCGATTCGTGAACTGCACCTCAGCCACATCTCCAACAGATATCAACTCAGTAGCTTCATATACCGATAATCCATCCTCCAGGACTTGTCTTGTTCATTGACCCCATGCATTTCCATCATTGGCAAACGGTCTGCCCAACATTTCCCCTTGCTTAATCTCACTCCATTCCCTCAACTCTAGGCTCGCAAGCTAATGCACTCTTTTCCTTGAGTATGCGCACGCCTTCTTCAATCGCCACAAACTCGGCTTTGTTCCTGATGCACAAGGAACAATCACGGCCGGCCATTACGCCAATTTCTTCGGATCCCACTCTTGCGAGCCCGTCTGCCGATATCATGGGTTGATGTTCTCTACGCTTGGCTCTTGACTCGGTTCGTCCGAAGGTTGCATCTGGTCCTGCTCTTGCGCTCGCGCTCCTGTCTACAACACTCCGTCCCGCCCGGCCGTCTTCATCACACGCCTCTTCGGACCCTTCTCGATCAACATAGCCGCTGCGACTATGAACCGGGTTCCATCACAGTGTTCCCTTCGACAATTTCGGTACCTGAGGCCTGATATCTCCGCCTAGCGGCTGCTGTCTGCGTTGAGTGGCAAGCTGCAATTCGACCTGGCGAGGCTTTGGGTCAATCAATTTATGCAGACCCGGAGATGGCGGGCCGTCCTCGTCGTCGGCATTGAGGTGTGTATTTCGGAAAAGGGCTCGAGTTGCCGATACTCAGAATGTTGCTATGGAACCTGCTGCTGATAGCCCTACTGTGACGGTGATTGTCTCGAAATGGTTCTCCTCCGTGTTTCCCAATGAGGAATTGCATCAGCTGCACCGCCCTATCATAGACGCTCTACTGAAAGAACCACTACCAAACTCGTCTGATCATCAGATGTACACCCGTTGCTTTTTCTTTACATAGCTCGCTGATGCTCGGACAGTTACTGTGCATCGTATCAAATCTGATGAAGATCTGGGCCCCCGTCCTAGAACCGTCGTCGCTGGTCTCCAAAAGGAATACTACGTTGCGGAGAAAATGGTAGTTCAAATTTACCGCAGGGCCGACCATTCCATTCTATATTCCTCTTTCTCACTGGTCAGGATAGTTACTACAGCTTGGCTTGCCTGCACAGCATAGGTACATCAGTTCTTTGTGCCTCCCGTGCATCCGTTTGATATCAATTTGCTCGAACAAATAAATGAAGAGTACAGGCTCATAGTTAAACCACCCGACTTTTGCTTTGTTCTAGACTTTGAATTTTAACACGAGACTCTACATGAGACTGTAATTGGTTACCTGATCGTCTTGTCGACACTACATGTACTGTGATACCCTCCCTCATTCAGTGATGTCTTGCTAGAACATCCAACCTCGGGGTGCTATTTGGTTGGCTCACTCTGATCCCCGACGTTAGGCCAACCCCTGCCAATCCAGCGCGGTTGTTGACAAAGCTTGGTGTATTGGTGCCTATTGGACCAAGTGGTTGTCTTGCAGCATTCATAGTTGGGACCGGTGTTCCCTTCAAGGCTGACGTATCGTATGCTCTGTGAGGTATAGACGGTTCTCCACACCCTATGCGGTGCAACTCTCCCATCGAAGTGCTGGTGATCTCTGCTAGAAAGTTTTTAGTGACATTTGCTTTCAACTTATAAGCACAACAGCTTACAACGAGGGGCTGTCTCAGCTCGGGACCACCGGTTCTCGTTTCTGGGTAAGGTGTACTGAGCCCGAGGGAACCCAGCATTGGCCCCGGATACTCCAGAGACCCCAGATACCCCAGAATTGCCCATCCTGCTGCTGTGGACGAAGGTTGGAACTTGATTTCTCTCGACCGTATCTCGTGATCTGATATCACCATTAAAGTCTATGTCAGTCTGGTTCCCTGCATGTAAGCTTGAATCGACGGCATCTGCTGCCGCCTGTTGGATGTGACCCATTTCAGCTCTTCGCTTAATTTTGTCATAGAGCTCCTGTGTCTGTACCAGCCTATTCTTCTTTTCTTTGTATGCCTTAGCGAGATCCTCATTCTTTCGTCGCAAGGCATCCTGCTCCGCCGCGATGGCTATGCACTCGAATCAGCCCACATCAACACGAGAAGCTGATATACCTACTTATCAGCTTGTTTTGAAGTCCCTCAATCTCTGCGTTTGCGTCATTGACAGTCTTCTCAAGGCGTAAGCTGAGATTGGAGTACTTCTCAGACAGGGTTTTGTACAAGTACTGCTGGTAGTATATATCCTGGGTGGTTTGATATGCCCAAAAGTTGAGGGCCCGGCCGGCACACTCCATGATGACACTGGGGCATAGGCCGCTCAGCACACTGGTCTTGTAGTCCTCGCTCGGATTAAGGGTTGTAATTACTGCATCGTCCGGGTTGGTGAGTTGTGAGTTGCATGCCGGGCAAGCGTTACGTCGTTCCGCTCCTTGCCGCATCACTCCAAACTCCTGAGCGCAATCAAGGCAGAAGATGTGACTATGAAGAAGAAACAGGAAAATTAGCACACTTGACTTTGATAGACGGTGGCAATACCAACCTGCATGTAGTGACTAGTGCGCGGTCTTCGAGCCCTCTTCGGCATTTGAGGTTGTTGCACGTTAGCGTGTGCTCCATTCCGTGAACAGTTTCGCCTCGATGAGTCGATATGAGTTGTACCAAATGAGACAGCTGTTCTGGAATCTTGATGCTGATGTGATGCGTAAGAGGCGACTTGTGCCTCCTCGAAAGATGAAGAGAGGCGGGGGGATGCAACTGTAGCGGGAGTATCTTGAAGTTGAAGAGTCACAGCTGCGTAATCTGATCACACCGAAGGGAAGGCAACAACTGCCTCCTACCTTCCCATCGTCACTCTTGCCTCTTCGCTCTGTTTGCCACCATGCTTCCTTCCCTAGGTACCTACCTAAGGCCATACTCCCTTCCCATATCGGCAGGTATAGGCGTTTCTGCTTTTGAGCTCCCACATTTGCTTCCTTGCCACTACTTGGAAAGTGGCCCCTTATCCAACATCCTCACCCCCCCCTTTTTTTTTAGACATGTAGGAAAATAGTAGCCATGAAAGGCCAGTCACATTTTCATTTTCCACCAAGATAAGAAAGGAAAGGCAAAATGAACTAGGATGTAAACCAAAGGCAGTCAAAGAAAACGCATGAGCTTCATAATGATTTCAAATTCTTTTATTCCAGTCTTGAACACCTTAGCCTGCCCATAGAAGAAGAAACATAGTCAGACCGTTCAGGGTCCCTGCCCCCTTGGCATCTGATGTCGAGGCCGTACATAAATCATGACTATCTTACATACCTGAAATTTCTTAACCGGCTACCTCGATGATCGAACAGTTTGCCACATTCCAAATGGAATCTCGTTCATCGCATGGGAGCCGTGTGTCCCCGCTGTATCCGCGCATACCATGTCCTGGTGTCGCTGCGCCAAACCACCAAACCCAACCGGGTAGGCCTCATTCACCTCCATAGTCCAGCAAGAGTTTTGTGACGATCCCCAGTGCGAGTGCTCCAGTGCCCAATCCTCACGTTGACCGAAACCGTTGGCTAAGTCTGCCGACTCAAATTGCTCAGGCAGCACATCCAAGTCAACGTCTCCCATCAAGCCAAGATTGGTGTCCATAGAGAATGGCGATTGTGTAAAGTCAGGGTGAACAGGAGAGCTCAACCCCTGGCTGTATGAACCGGAATCGAGGGGGGGCGATGGCAAAGCACTGGGAGGTTCAAGCCTGGCTTGCTCCAAAAGATCCAGAAGCTCCTTGTGTGATAATGGTAGCAGATCCGCTACTTCGTAGTCAGGATAGAGGCGTCTAAGAACAGACCGACACTCCTCTAATGATTGAGTCAAGGCATCCAGAGTCCTGCCTGTGGTTAGCTGCTTGGACTCGGCACTAAGGCGAGCCGACTCACTTTCTTGAAGGTATGAACCTCTGACGGTGCTTGTCGTAGAAACATCTCTTTGGCGCTCGGCTTGAGATGCATTGTCCACAGGGCTGTTTACCATCACAACGAATCTTTCGCCTCTTGCACTCGGCACATGCATGGCTTGTTGTGATTCGTTTGCTGCCTGGATCCCGAGACTTGGAGCTTGTAGAGGGAGCAGCAGTTTGTTGCTTTCGAGGAACCACTCCTTGGACTTCGTTGGGTTAGAATACAGTTGGGATCTTTGTAGGGCTGAGACAAGGACAGACTCACATGTATGGAACATGCCACCGGGCGCAGAAGAAGTAGTTGAAGGTGCCATTTTGACTTCGAGGCTAAACCAGGCGAATGTGTTCACAAAGCAAGATGTGTGACTTAAAATGACATGAAGACAAGAAGGACAAGGCGATGTAAAGGAAGGACGCTCATCCAAAAGATCGGTTACTCTGTAGATGCGGCGCGGTGTCTTAAGCAAGACATGACGGAGGACGCCATCGGAGAACCAGGGATCATATATAAAATCGACGGCTGCACGACTGTTGAGACAAGCATGGCAGCCATGGGTTCCCCGCGGTGCCCAAGTGCGGAGAATCGGCAGAAATTGGGGGAGAGGCCAAGAAAGTGTCCGACAAGGACATAGACATCCAATGCCATGCAGATAGTAAAAGCCATGCTCTGGAACGTGATGAAGGGAAAGGAGGTGCGGGTGGAGACGGACTAAGAGCGGCAAGCGACCGAGATAGATGGGAGACATTTATGTATGTAAGATGACAGGTCAATGCAAGGCAGGACCAGAGGGGACCGAAGGGGATAAGTTAGGAAGGGATAGGGATAGAATAGGACAGGACAGGATAGGACAGCACAGCACAGCACAGCACGAGGAGGTTTCTCCTACAGCAGAAACGCGAGAGCGAGGCCTTGGTGCACTAGACTAGCCAGAGCTCGACAATCTCTAGGAGTGATGTGTAGGGGCTGCCCTGGATGTCGCCCTACAAAAAGCCGCAAGCAGAATAAGTTGCAGGCCTGGCGGTGACGTTGGGACGATCGTTCGACCGTCGTCCAAGTCGGGCCATGTGGCCATCAGAAAGACCATCCATACATGTGAGCCTCGAAGACGGACCACCCTGTAGGAAGAATAGGAGCCTGACATGCACAGGAGATGAGGGCCCTCTTCATATCCTTTCTCTTTCCTTCCCTTTCCCCATCCATCCCATCTGATCCCATCCCATCACCCATCCAGGCTGAGGCGGTACATATCCGACGGAGATAGAATGCCATAGAGGCAGTTTGGGAAGGTAAATATGGACATTTTGAGGATTACTCGGAGGGTTAGATAGATGTGGTTGATTGTAACCCGCTTGGCGGCCCGGCTAAAGGAGTCTTTCTGTCGACTGATAGTCGCAGAAACCGGAGATCTTCAGCCAACCGACCTAATAGGTGATGGTTTATTTTTCCTTCACTTTCTCTTCCTCTTCATCAAGATAACTTCCTGGTCATTAGTCAAGATTGTGAGTTAGAGTAGCAGCCGCATAAACTGCCTTCGAAGCAGGACCCTGACTAGTCACTCATCACAACAAGCGGTATGGGATATTCCGGCAGTGCTCATCAAGGATTGGTGGGAGTTGATGAAGGATAAAAAGGAAAGATGGGTAGCGGATGACGATCAGGGGGACTAACATACTAGATATGCCTGTCTCCTTCC
>JABFFC010000015.1:0-27208 GCA_013623535.1 Fusarium penzigii
GAAATCCAACCGTCACATTATTGGAGGCTATACGGTTACGCTCCTGTATCCGTTTGGTTATATCATCATCCTTCCTTTCGCTGGAAGATGCAACGCTAGATCCTCGTGAGCTTCTTGGAGCTGGCTCTGGTTCCTTAATGTCTTCTTGAAAGACTTGTTTAGCTTTTGATTTGGCCTTAGGTTTGGCCTTGCTTTTAGGTTCGGGCATGGGCTCGTCCTTGGGCACCTTCTTCTTGGTAGAGGCACGTCGTGGCTGTTTGCGCGTAGGTTTCTCTTTCGGTTCCGCAACTCGTTTCAAACCCGGTTCCTCTAGCTGAGTCACGGTAGATTCACGGCGGCTTGTAACAGGTATAGGGGAATCGCTGGCGTCGGTATTCGGGGGGGGAGGTTGGAGCAGAGACGGTTGTGTGGCGTAAAGGGAGCAAGCGTTCCAATTGTTGGCCAAGTTCATGGGAGGGCCTATGTTGGTATTGTATACAGCATAGTCAGATGAAAGGTTCACCATGAAGTTCATAGCCTGTGTGTTGTCTGTAGGATATTGATTGGGAACGTGGTAATGTTGCCAGTATGGAAGCGAATCGTGTGTGTATTTCGGGCTGTGGTCGTTGTCGGTCAGACCTATGCCATAGGTGGCCGAGTTAAGCATGTCGCAAGAGGGGTTTTCGGCCTCTAAGAGATTATTTTTTGTTAGCACAGATGGTTCTGGTGACGTAAGACAGAAGAGAACTGTGCGTACCCATTAGGGGCGGGGAGAATGAGATGATTAATTGATGGTTAGATCTAATAATCTGCTAAAAGGAGGGGCTTGATAAGGCGAGCTGATAGTGTCAAGTGCTAATGGTAGCGGCATTTATGCTGTATGCCGAAAAGGGGACTTTAATAGAGATGAATGACGACTGATTTGGAATTAGAGATAATAAACAAACACTTCGAGAGGAGGGATGAGAAAGGTAAATATCCCGGTATCAAGTTGCGAAGGAAAGGGAATTAAGTGCCCCAGGTAGTAACGTGACCCACCCAAGGTCCGCCACCCCGCATCTGTCTGAATAGCATCGTTGATTTCTGTAATTTCTATCATTTACATAACCAAATCAGATCAATTTAATCTGAATCTGCTATCATGTTATATTTAAGCACGGACAAAGAGATAAACATAAGCGAAGCTATTAAAAACACTAAAAATACTAGCGTAAATGCGACACCAAAATTGACAGTCAGTATATAGTGGTAATAGCAGGTAACGACACGTAGGCAATCAGCAGGTTCGGGGCCAACACCCGTTTGATTTAAATCCACTATCAACATCCCAAGTATGATCTTGATGCGGTAGATATACAATCGACATTGATGTGCTACCTGGCCCTCTAATAGCCTACAATCACATATCTGATCAAAGGGTTTCATCATCTCGTGGAACCGGATTTTCCACATGTGATCATACTCCAGCAATCTAGCGCGTCATTTTGTAGTAGACCCATTTTGGCCTAAGGCCACAACCTGACGTCAGGATGCACGGATGGATCACCGATAAGGGCATGTGATTTAAATAGAAACATCAACCATTTCCATAACATGAGGTCTCCTCAGAAGAAAACACGACGTAAGTTTCATCGTACACCTTGCAAACGGAAATAAACGAACCCACCGAAGAGAGGGGAGAATGCAACAACTGTTGGTCCTATTTAGACTAAGTGGCTCTGGATTGTTAGAACCAACAGTTCTCGGTCCTTATGTCCGAAATTGGAATGAACATTCTATAGCTGGATACCATCTTCAAGAGTAGTTCACTTTATTTAAACCAGGCCAGAGCGACTTCTCTGCCCAGAATCTTGCAACCTTCCAGCAAAAACGCAGCATCACAATGGGGATAACCGCACAGCAAGCTGAACAAAACGCCAGAGCTCGTCAGGATCAGACGATGATCAACATGATAAGGCGCCTACGACACGTATCCCCTCCTTGCCCCCGGCACCTGTTCTCTCATCAATTTCGACCACGATCGACCCGCCCTGCCCGTTCACCTCGTACTGCTTCTTCTATTCGCATTGCTCGATCTAGGCGTTCTCGTTCTTCAACCTTCTCCGCGAATCATTACAGCGGTAGACCCTCGAAGGATGATCTGTTTTGGCGCCCATTACAAATCACAATGGGGGAACAATGTACTATTTTGCAGTAAGCCCTTGTCGGAAGAGCTGGGCGTGACGATGAAAGGTCCAGGAAGAATCAAGGAGCAGGCCTATGTGTATACAGTGATGTGGTAGATCGTGTTACGAAGGCGTTATGCTAGGGGTATTTTGTAGTTTTGCATCTGCGATTCGTGAAAAAACATGAGAGCGTCTCTGGTGCTAGCACAGAGCAGCGAAGCAAGGAACTCATATCAATCTATTGTCAACGCCGTATCCCATGATGACAGATGAAAGGGCGCAGATGTCTGTGGATTGTTACAGTAGCTAGCTGGCTTGAAAACTCAGTCAATAGAGGAGCAGCGCCAAACCTGCAGCTCGGGGACTGGGGGTGTGTAGAAAGCTTAGTCTTTTTGTTCCCATGTAAGTAATCTACGGGCCCACCCGGACCGTGCGCTTGCGCCTGGCTGTATGGCTCTTGGTCTAAACAGTTAAAGCGCACTGATAAACAGCCAAAAATAGAGCATGGTTCCTGCATACAGACGTCTCCACGTTGTAAGAGATTGAGGGAGGCGGAAGCCCATCTTGTAATTTTAGGGTTGGTACTATGGAGAAACAAGTTGTCGCTACTTTATGAGCTCTGCTTATTTGTGGGGCAAAGACCAATCATCGACGTGGCATGCCCTCCTAATCGCACAAGATTAAACCCATAGAAGCATGGTACCTGTTTGGGATACCAGGAAAGCAGAAAACGGTGCCCTGGGTTCGAAAGCTGTAACCCATAATCCGACACCTAGATCCGGAATCAGATCTTAGAAACAAAGACGCCTCGTATGTGTGGCTAAATGTGTCGCTCAAGGAGGGCTATGCAAATATAAAATTCGCCCTAATTGGCAATGTCTGAACCCTTTTTTGACGCTTTGAGGATGTCTACGGCTCACAATACTCATTCAATTACCATGGCAGAAGCAAATAAAGACAATGCTAAGGTAACCAAAAGAGACAGAAGTAATGAGAATTTTATGAAGAGACGGGATACTTTCAAGAACAACGGCCTCCAGATTTACAAGATATATGATGCTGAAGTCTAGGTGTGTATTTGTCGTAAGGGTAAGAAGTACGAATTTAAGTCTACCGACAAGGCTTTACCGCTAACGGAGGATGAAAAGGTATGATCTGTTCAAGGATAGCGACATTAACACTAATAGATCGTCATAGATTGGGAGCTTTCCGCAGCCGGTTTGTGTGACAGCCGGAGATGTTGCGCACCGAATAGAGCGCCAGGCTTCGACAAGAAAGAGACAGCGGCAGCGAGGCAGTCCAGGAGAGTCAACCAACATGAACTCGGAAGAAGTAGGATCATAGGATTTGCTAACAGGTGATCCTGTGAGTAACAAAGAAAGAAAAGCATAGTAAAGCAAATCAATGCTACGCATAACCTCCAATATTTCATGATGTGAGATCAAGCGGTTAATTAAATGTTTGATAGTCCAGAAGCAGAAGTTAACTGTATGATCATGGTATCCGATAGGTTGGTCATGTGTCGTTCAAAGCAGACTGTGTGCTCCTATTTAGTTATTCAAGATAAAAGCTTGATTGTATGATGTATGTTCATAACTACTCGTTAACTACCAGAGTGCGAGAGTAAGTTGTTATTATGTTATAGCGTAACAAGAAGCGTAGGCCCTGACTTTAGTCCAAGCTCTTTGTTTAACCAATCTGTTAACTACTGATAAGGAGGAAAATGGGTTATCATCCTTTAAAAGAAGTAATGCTGAGACGATTGCCAAATTGCAGCAGTTGCGCAAGCTATTCGGCATGATGCACTCGCGATCTACCCAAAAGGCACAAGAGATCTTCAACTGCATACAAGTCAATCCCAATCCCATCGAGGTCCTAAGACTAGTCGAAACCTCCCATCTAGTACTGCAAGGAATACTGCCTGAAGAGGCAGATGTTGCTTCAAATAGAGGGTCTTATCAGTAAATGCAGTCATCGCCCGCTTCACTAACTCTGTGTTTTCCATCGCTCTTATATGATCTTAGGTAATTTCTCAATCAACAGTATCCTGTTCCTGGAAACGAGGCAATAACGTTCATCCTGAGATGGCCTTTGTCGCTAAAAGAGGGAGGTACGAGATAGCAGCAGCGTAGCTAGCGCGGCAAGCGGCCCGGCAGACGTGACTTGACATGATCTTTGCCGCGTTGCTTTGGTTAATAGGTGTTGCGATCTCTAGACCATATGCCCTAATACCTATCTTCATCACCACTACTGAGATAGCCGTTATAGGTGTAGGTATCAAACTGGTGTGGATTCGCTTGTCGGCTTGCATGCTCCCTTGATGATTCGGTGTCGTCTACACCCTCATCTTCGTCACCTGTGGAGCTTTTGCTGCTAGAAAACTGATGGAAAAAGCCCGGAGGTGGCAATGGAACTGGGGCCAGCCGCTTGATACGCTCTGATAGATACCGAATCCTGATGGGCAGTGGTTCTTCGCTTAACATTGTCATCAAGCTGCTGACCATGGGAGAAGGATCCAGCCTTATTGATAGCCGGCGAAGGATTCTTACTAGGGTTTCGTTTGATCTTTCTTCTTGAAATTCCAAAGTGGCCGGGAGTACATCTTCCTTGGATCTGCTAGTCGCAACAATAGTTATAAAGCAGTCATCGGGGTAGATCCCGCTTAAGCCGCTGGGTTCTAAAGACTGATAATTCATGGTTTGTTGTTTGTCGGTCCAAATTAAATCGAATTTGATATCACTCATCCCGTCATTGCCGTCGTTAGGCTGACCTAGGGAGACACCCTCATTTCGATCTCTGGCGGAAGTTTGCCGACTCAAGAATCGGGTTCGGTCATTCAACGCTTTATAATCCACAAAGGACCCGGCCTTTGATCGCGGAGGTGATCCAGCAAGCTCTAATGAATGCTGCGGCGGCGCGTTTTGGTTTTGGGCTCGAGTGTGAGTAGCTGGTAATGCAATGCTTGAATCACCCGATAGATCGATATAGAAAGGTGCGTCGCTGTAGTAAATGATAGCGCCTTCATGGTTTCGTTTCCTGCGAATTGGCTCTGGAGGACCATTCAAGCCACATCCCAGCTCATGAGAATTGCTGTGCTCCACATATCCTGAATAAGGAAGCGTCTTGTTACGCGATATTTGCCCATCGCATGTATTCTGCCGGACAAAGAGGGGCTCGTAATGGAAGGGTTTGGATGGAGCATAAAGTCGCAGATTGTGTTCAGACATGTCCTTCCTTAAGCTACCAGATTGTAACTTAACGCCGTGGAAGCAATTAGTTTTCTGGCACTTACGTTTCTGCTCCAAGCCATTGCGCTCATTGGTAGAATTGTTCAACGAGCTATCATCAGAGCTTTCGTTATCGAACCTACTACCATCGGATCCACTCCGCCTTCGAATCTTGCACCCATCAGAGGACAACTGCCACGGAACGTCCATTCCTGAGACAGCAGAGCGAATAAAGTCTGCCGTCACGTTGATTGCCCGGAGTTCGGCCAAGCTGCAAAACACATCCAAATATATCCAGCCTTTGGCATCAACATAAATGTCCTGAGTGCTTTGTTGTGTAGGTAACAACCCAGGAGACGGTGCACCCAAACGCCGGATATGGTCTATGTTTTCGGACGGAATTCGAACTCGGTACGGGTCCACCATATCACAGGCTATTGTCGGTCCCTGTTCAGGCGAAGCTGGCATTAGAATAGGTCGTTCAGTGCTAGAACAAATACTATTGCCAGTATCTCGCGTCTCCCTGTGATTTTCATTGGGTTTGGGAACAACTTGCCCATGTTGTTGCTCCAGGGAGAGAATCCTTGCATTACGCGAGGACTTGGTTCCAAGAGGGGGTTGTTTATGAATTATTGCTGAGTCTGTGGTCTGCGCATGCGCTACACCGAGCGCTGCAGTAGAACTGCTGTCCGATTGTATAGACTTCCTTTCTGACATATGGCGATAGCTGGTCATACTTGCGAAAAACTGGTCAAGGCGACGAAGAACAAGCTTCTTCCGCTCTTTGTCTGTCATGGTTACCTGCCGCGAATATATTTCTTCTGAAATTGCTCGCAGGTAATTCTCTACCTTCTGCTTTGATATTTTGTTCGAGCTTATCGTGGGATGGTTGAGAGACTTGCTCGAAGAGTTTGCACCAGCTGACATAGACCTGTAGGCGGAGTCGGGTGGTCGAAAACTGGATGTGGAAGAGGAAGAGGCACAATCGGATTGGAATCCAGGTTTCGAATCTATCTGATCACCATTGCGGGGGGGCAGCTTTTCCGTCATTTGTGATAACGAAGTATTTTGACACACATCAAGACTAGCGACGAACTCTCTCAGAGTAGCCTCTAGCTCTTCCTTCTTTTCATTAGGCAATGCATAGATCTTGATCTCGAACAACTTTTCGTTGCAAAGCGGATCTAGGCGAGCTTGCTTATAACACTGTAATTCCTGCCTTAGCGTATGAATCTCGACCGTTAAATCATCGATAATGCTGTGGTAATCTGCGGTGCTACCGCTATCTACCATTCCGATCTTTGGATTTTTATGTCCGTATTTAGTATAAAGGGATGGCTTCTCCGAACTCGACGAACCAGGCTCTTCTTGAAAGAATGGAGGGTCAACTGCAATTTTGTGTCAGTACGTCCCAGGTTGTCTTCTTTTCCGAGTGAAGGCAGTCTTTACCATCTCTCATGTTATTGTTGGCAGTAGAGCTCGGGTTCTGGTTCGAATGGTCGAACCAGTTCTGGGCGTCACTTAGCGCAGTATCAAAGCTGCTAATGGAGGAATTGCAGTGCAGGGGAAATGTCTCGTCAACTGCCTTCGATGGCACTGAGCTGGCGCTAGGGTCGGAGCGAGGCATCGAGGGCCAAATGTTGGCGGAGGGGGGTTATAGACTTGTTAGACGAAGCGTGCCGGGTAAGAGAGGATGGTCGGTCGGCATCGGTTAGGCTTCGAGGAGAACTACTTTGTTCTAGGAGCATTATTTGTTGTGTAAGTATGTGTAACCAAACCTGGGCCTAATAGCCTTCGTTGGTAATTTGATGTAGGGAAAGGTTTAGAAAGCGGCTAATCGTAAGAACGAGGCGACGATGATAACGGTCACGTGATTGTCTCATCTTTTGGAACCGGATTTGTGCGTCAATTTAGAGTAAACCCATTTTGGCCTAAGGCCACAATCCGACGTTGGTCGCTCAGAAGGCAGCCACACAGCGCACGCCAATTACAACATAATTGGCAGTCACATCGGCATGTTGCAGCAATATTTTGGATAAGATAAGGGGAACAAGTTTCGTGTGATAATAAATCAACCAGTATCAAAATCCATTCATTACCCAACCTCTGATGTTAATTCCCCTGTGGGCAGCGGGCATTCCGAAAGTATCGAATGAGGGATGCTATTATCATAAACTCGAAATATCCGGTTGCTTGAGGCTGGAGCAACAAGCAGTCACGAGAGCCAATAGCAACCATCAAGGCTGTAGCGAAGATGATCTGTCAGGCAGAGACGGGGCCAGGCTTGGCTGTTCATGTGCATTCAGAGCAATCTCCGAAGAAAAGCTGGGCTTCTGGCTCTCTGGGGGTCGATATCCTACTATCGAATTGATCATGAACAGAACACCATGCGGCCAGACCAAGTTCGGCAGGTTTCCGGTAGTCGAAAGCGCAAGCACCGTCGCAAAGACCACGATAACAGCAATGGCCATACCCATGGAATGGACAACCATATGCCAAGGCGCCTGCTTCGATGACTTCCTGGATGGAATAACAGAGAGGGTATAGGCGGTGACGAATACGGTTGCGACTTGAGACGTGAGTGGCACCAGGAACGAAACTTCGATGGGAGTTGAATCACCACGAACGAGTGTGAAGACGATGATCAAAACGATTTCAACACATTCGAGGATTGCCGTGCACATCCACCACGATTCCTGTTCAACCGCGCTCGCGAAGACATGGATGATTGCGGCAACCTAGATCATCATCTCAGAATAACAATACTGCAACCCGGACACTGAAGCTCACCTGAGTAATGGCAATTCCCCATAAAGAAATTAAAGCCAAGAGTTTGTGGACAGATCTGGAAAGAATCCACGGGAGATTGACACTTTGACTGTTTTCCAGAGAAAACAAGATAAAGACTACCACTTCCAGCACACCCCAGGTTACCAGAAGACCTTTCAAGTATTTCTCCCGCCACCACAGTGAATTGAACTTGATACCGACAAAAAGACAGACACAAAATATGGAAAGGGCGGACAGCAGGTAGATATCACCTCTCTCATAAATAGTAAGACCGTACATGTTGACAGAAACTGAGATGGCGGTAGAGAACACGGATCACAATTGGGGGGATGGATGAGAGCGAAGGGCTACGCCAGGTCTTATTTATGCTGCCGGCCCAAGACCATAGCAAGAATATGGTTCCACCACACCTGACTGCGCATGATTAATGAAACAAAAGAACCAACACGAAGATGGTCGTATGCGTCTACTCCAACCAGATCATCAGTCTCAGGGGTTGGGGGACTATGACCACGACCAACCGTTGACGAACATCGCGCTCTCCCGGAACCAGGATCATGTACGCATGCTCGAGTGGGCCAGTCTATACAATACACAGGTCCCTTGTTGAGACATCCAGTATTACACTGTGGAAATTCTTCTCTATGGATTACGGAGTAATGAGTGTGATATTGCCTTAAGCTTCCTGACAGCACATTAACTACAGTAAGGACTGGCAAGCGCCTCATCGGCGACTATTTCGTCGTCACATCTTAATCTTACTAATTCTTACGACCCTCCTTCGACTCTCCTTCCTTGGCCTTCTTCTCCTGGAGGAGGTGGTCCACCCATCGGCTGCAGTTCTCTATTGCAGCAGCCGGGCAATTCCTATATTGCAGAAGGTAGGATATGATCTCTGCCGGGCTAAATCTGTACTCTGGAACCTTTACAGCAAACTCCTCCGCTTGTCCCTCCGCTTTTTTCCCGCATATCTCCCGTTGGCTAAACTCTGTAGTGCTTCTTCCCAGCTCCCCGAATATAAAGCTGAAGATCTGCTTGGCGACGTCTTTACCGGCAAGCTGAAACCCGACGTGCTTATCAATTCGGCCAGGTCTTGTCAACGCCTGGTCCAACTTTTTAGGATGATTAGTTGTCATGATGAGAACTCGATCTTCCTGAGAGGCAACACCGTCGAGGACGTTCAGCAGGCCAGAAAGAGTCACCACTTTCCTTCTTGACCCCATGTCTATGTCATCATCCGAATCATCTGACCTAGACTCCCTAGAGCACGCGGCTCCTGCTGCGTCAATGTCTTCCAACAAGACAACGCATCTGTCGGGGAGCTCAGCGAATAAGCTCTTCAGCATTTGGTCGGTTGCGCTGGGGATGCTGATGACGTAGATATCCATACCTAGTTCGCCAGCAATTGACAAACTAAAGCTTGACTTTCCAGTTCCAGGTGGCCCGTGTAATAGATATCCTCGCTTGTAAGGGAGGGAGCGTTCGGAGTACCAAAGTCTGGTTTGAGGGTCGAGAAAAACCCTCACGTCTTCGATAAGAGCCCCCTTTTGTTCCTTATCGAGAATTACAGTTGCAAGGGGTCGAGTAGCTACTGCTTTCTCCTTCCTCCAACAATCATGGCGGTGCCCAAAGATGGTTGTCCTGTTCTTGGATTCTTTGAGGTATTCAAGTCGACAATCGTCCAAGAGATCTTTCAAGATCTTTGAGGATCGCCCCGCGCAGGTGATGGAGATCTGCTCCTCTTTATGATAGCCAGCGTCCACCTGCGTAGATTGGTAATGTAGCAGTTTGTTCTTGTACCAGAAGAAAAAGTTGCCTTCCCAAGGGACGTATCGGAGGGCCTTTTTGGTAGAGCTATCATGGCCATGGGATATATTTTGCCTCGTTCGGACTTTGGCGAGAATGGACCGAGCAACATTGTCCAATCCGCGAGATGAGACCCAGTATTGTATCATGTCAAATGTTTCGTCGGCGCGTCTGATGTGGACAGTCGATGCTAGCACAGGTGAGCCCATGGTCTGTCAAATTATTGATAGCGACTTACTAAAGTGCTGAGTGAGCCAGTACTTCAATTCAAGCACATAAGGTTTCAAGAACACGGCCAGGGCAAAGAGGCACATCAACTGAGTATAGACAGTCATGTTACCACCGAGGACCTGAATAGCGGCACTTGTAATGTTTGTGAAACCAGGAAGAAAGAGGTCCAAGACAGACATCTGTTGGGACAGTGCCTCCTGAATGAGAGGAGGGCTGATGTTGCTGAGAAGCATCCTGACGAACAAATTTGAGAGAAAAGGATTGCGAAATGGTGAGTCTTTGGAAGTAATGTGTTGAATAAGAGGGAAACAAGCACCATCCAAGTGGCAACGTCTGGCATTCTTATTACTCCCAGAACTCACATCATTGATGAGCCGAGTTGCAAACAGACTGAGGGATCAACAGCGCTGATGTGCAGGCCGCATCAGGAGCGACCAGGTACTGTATACAGGCAGATATGTATTGCAAAGCGCATCATAACGAGACAAGCTGCGAGAATCATCATCTTGCAAGTCATCACATTACAGTCCAGGTCGCTGCGTGTCACTCGGCTGGAACATCATCCACGGCACCGCGTGTATCGCAAGCACATCCAATTGGACGATCCCGCACAGTCGCTATCTGGGCCCATTGATGGCAGCAATAATTATGCGATTGGGTCTACTTGAACCCCCCTGCTCGGCCGAACTAGGAGAGGGTTCGTGCGTGAGGTCAGGAACCCAGCCTGCAAGATGGTTTCACTGGATCTTTCGTGCTAGCTCGATATCCCAATTGGGATGGCGTACAATTACCCTGTGACTGTGAAGCAGCCCAGCCACACATTGTTAAAGATAAATATAGACAATTGATAAGGGCAAATAAAGAATGTGGCGGTGCGATATTGAGTTAATATTATAATTCGAGGCAGCTCTTGTTGAGATGACTGTAACTCAGCATAACGTTGGTTTCCCGCCATGCCATACACTAGAAACACATACATTCAGACGGCCATATAATAGATGATCGATAAGTAGAAGAAATTGTCGGTTCCGATGAATGCTACCAACAACAGGGGCAATAATAGAAAAAGAGAGGAAGCGCATTATCACTAGCACCAATCATATGAAGCAAGGTTACATCGAAGTGGGCTGTTTACGTGTATCCATGGTGTGGGTGCAATTACACCTCTAGCTGTTGCGTTTGCACCCCGCCTCAGCATTGCACTCTGTTTCAGTGCGTTTACACTCTAGCAGGTGCGTTTGCACTCTTGTCTAGTGCGTTTGCACCCCGCCTCAGCATTGCACTCTGTTTCAGTGCGTTTACACTCTAGCAGGTGCGTTTACGCTTGTCTCTCCATACGTAGGGCCCGTTACGTGAAGCAATTAAATTCACCTCTATAGATTAATTAGTACCGTACATTTGACGTCGGGTCACGCTATGTCGTACACACACTTCATTCCCCCATAATGCAACTACATTTCTAGTCTACCAGTTCATTGCCGACATCATCTCAACTCTATTTCTTGCAGCATTTGTCGCAAATGGTACCTGCAGCCGTGATACCATTTGTGCAGTCCTTGCATCCAGCTTCAGACATCGTGTTTGTCTTTCGAAATGCCGCGGTTATGCTGACCTGTAAGCATGTTAGTCGTTTGGCTTCAGATGGAGCTTACATGTGGTTCGTACTCAGATGTATGTAAAGGTGTCAGTGATTCGTATAATGGAGAGCGTTGGGCGTAAACTGGGCGGCTCAGTCAATTTATGTGACGATGCCTAAATCGCCACTTTATGTGTCACCTGTTAGGCTGTCGTCGTAGCGGAATCCGGGAAAATGGTTCTTCCCTCTTTGCGCCTTTAGCGAGGTGTTTTCGCTAGCTGCCCCGCGACCTCTAATCATCACCTCATCTATTCCTCAGCACCACCACCATTGCTGATATTTCCCAGACATGCCGAAATGGATTCTTCTATTTCTGATTCCATGAGTCTTTTCGAAGAATGCCAAGTTTCTCGTTTAGTATCTGCAGTTGACGCACCACGCTTCCTGAAAGAGCATGGCGTATTCTACCAGGCGAACAAGGAGATTGGGGAGGCAGTCGCACAGTTGGACCACGACGGTGTCTCTTGGGAGCCCAGCAGCTTCAGAAGAGTCTTGCCTATCCTCGTGAATGACCCAGTAAGTAAGAGGCAACTTGATATCTGAGTTGTTGTTTACGTGTCTTAGCGCATCCGACAAATCCTCGATTCGTTCGATACGCAATGTCGTCCGGCTTGCTGGATCCTTGGCAGCAATTATCCGAAACATTACTTCGCTTCCACAATACTTGAGGATGAGGATCAAGACCACAGAATAGCCATCTACGTGTGTAGCGCTGGATCGGAACTAGAGATTTTTGTTCGTTCCCAGTACCTTCCATCGGCGGGAGTAAGGGCCGCGAATGGGATGTACGAAGTCCCGTACCCGTTTTTAACAGTTATTAAAAAGTTGCAAGAGATTAAAGTAAGAATGGCGGAAGGCGGCGTGTAAGTTCTACTCCTCCACTTCATACCATTTTTATTGACACCAGACAGGATGATCGTACACCCGAGGTTTGCCATGGGATCCAGTGGCGGTCGAGCCATAGGGTATGGATTACCGGAAAAGAGCTACAAATTCAAAGGTACAACACCAAAATAGGGCCGGTATGACACAGAACAGACTACCTGGATGATGCTCTAATCCTGAACGCCTGAGACCCATGACTCCCCACCTAGCCAGTTCCAATTGTCCCAAATTATAGGCGCCTCCGAGGATGATACACACCATGTTGAGGAGTAATCTGTGATGTGGCAAGCTTGGGGGAAATTGGCATCGATAGCAACTGGGTCATTTGGCTGAAGTGCACCCTCTGCCTGCGGGATTGTGGTGTTTGATATGAGTTGCAATGCGGCGTTGCTCGGGGATGCTTCTCGTTCGACGGCGAGTCTCGGGTCTTCTTGAGGTACAAGCCGAGTATTTATGGTTGCTGCATTCATGGAACATTGGCCGAAATGCTCTGCTTTGCGTCTCTTTCGTGGCTCTGTTTGTAGGGCTTGTCGGCTTCTTCTCGGTCCAGCCACACCACACGCCTGATCAAGCGCTCTTTCCACCTCTTTTCGCAGCAATTGCCATCGGCTTTTATACGACTCCTGGTAACTGGCCGCGTCTGGGTAGCACCGGTGCCATACATATTTGCTCGCTTTAGTGAAGTCATTAGAGCACTTGTCGCAGGTCCTTTCGATCTCGTAGTCTGGTTGTGCGCGTTAGCGGACAGCAGGATAAATAGACTGAGACCGGGAGCCGTACGTCTCCCAAAATGTCTAACTAATTCCTGCCTCCTACTGAATGGCGCATGCTCACATACTGGGCATTTGAATTTTTTTCGAGTCGCAGTGATCAGGTGGTCGCTTCTGTCCGTTGAGTGTTCTTGATCTGTTGCGGCGCAATGGGAATCGGCATCATCGATGCCATCGTCATGGGATCGTAAATCTTCGTTCAATTCCGAGCCAGTGTGAGGAAGCGATTTACATAACTGAATGATTTGGGACTGTGATAGGCGTGCGTATTAGACAAATTGATGCTCAGCGGTACATGTTCTTACCATATGTAGTAGGATATGACCTGAAATATTGGTCTGTGGTATGAACTGCAAGCAGACATCGCATTCAATGGTACCGGTAGCCATGATTCAGTATTGGTGCTTGAGTCAAAAAGTTGAAAGGGGAACTGAGTGCGTGCGTGAAGGATTTAACGTGATATAATTACCCCGCAACTACAGTGCTAGTTAACTCTCTACACAGTTATGTCGAACGATGGTGCCATCCGATGATCGACCAAATGATCCATAAATAAGTGGTTGACGCGAATCTCGCGCGTCTGCTCTACATGAGGATAGCTGAGCAACACGGTTCCAGGATGGGAAGAAGTTTCACGGCCTCCCCTGCAAGCAGATCCCGGGTTTAGGCGCAATCTTCGTAATGTTTTGGAGGCCTCGACTTCCCTCGAACTTTTCAATACTACACTATTTGCTTCCTAAGCAGAAGAGTTCCTGATTAGACGTGTTGGTAAATTAGCCTGGAACAAATGAGATACCTCTGACCAGGTCCGCATCAAGACCCCAGTTTTGGAGAGCGCTATGTTCGTTAGGCCATTCTCGCTCATTAGCCAACCTCGCCTTGTATGGCAACTCCTTGCCCCACTGTCCGGGGTTGACACGTATTCTGAAAACCGTCATGCCTCAGGTAAGCCTTGCCGCTTGTTCACCAAACCACGCCCTCAGCTGTTTCATCCTGCTTTCTGACACCAAAATCTCTTCGGACGGAGACCCATCGGCGTTACGCCGGAATGCTAATCGTAGAATTGCGCCAATCTGGCCTGCAGCTTCAGCCAGACCCTGTGTTCTGGCCCGACGTTCCTCTCCTTCGATCATAGAGACAGCCCAGAACTCCTCCCAGAAGGTGTCTTGAAGCAGCGGCTTACATGCATAGTCATGCCAGCCGTCTTGAGTCATGAACCCTGTAGTTAAGAAAAGGATGTCCAAATCCATTCCAAAGGGCATAACCGCCGCCAGAGACCAATCGACGATGCCTGTAATTTTGAACTTGTTCTCATCGACTAGAATGTTCGTTACTGAGAAGTCACCATGCGTGAGAACTTGTGGATAATCTTGACTGAAGAGCGAGGGAAGATTCTCAATGAGCCTAGACAGTATCGAATTCGGCAGGATGGACGACAATGAGTCTTCCGCCAGCTGGGCCAGCCTTTTACGGATTCCTTCTTGCTTCTCCACTTGGCTTTGACGGTCAACCAACTGAGGGTTGGGCCAACATCGGGCAAAGTACCTTGAAGATATGAGCAAGATGGCCTCTAAATAGTTCTCGGCTTAGATGAGGTTTACCGCGCTAAGTGTTTGACAAAGACTCTGTGCTTGGCTTCTTCGTCGTGATCCATTTCTACCTGAAAAGCTAGGACTTCAATGCAGGATGAGCCTCGCAGATAGGGCATGGAGTAGATGGATAGCGGTGGATCGGCTCCCTCCACGTTGCCGTGACAGGTCGACTCCGGTACAAGATCGCCGTGGATCTCCTTGGCCAACTTGACCATCTCATCGTCGAGCATGGCCCCTTGTTCTCTGAAGGATACGATGAGATCTTGTTGTGGTCCAGGGCACCCATTGCAGATGACGGTGTAACTCATTGAGCCTGGGCTGTCAACTGGGCTAACCGTCGACGCACCAGAAACGGATCGTGCAATTTCGTCACATCGCATCTGCGATGGCGATTGGCGGCCGTTAAAGAAGCGATCGGTTGCCTGTTGGGCCCAAGAAGACTGGGTCATTATCAGAAGTGTCGTGTTCTTGGATCGTGGAGGTCGAAGCCTGAACAAGTTGTTGTTGGCTGTGGTGGAAAGTCGCAGTTCGGGCGAGCGGGGTTATTCACGGTCACATTCAGCCGTTTGCCTGGTGCTACGGACCAACAACAAATGCAACAACCAACATGCATCGAATTAGGCAGCAACCCCTCATTTCAGCAATCTTTGATGCAAGAAAGGGCTACACTTTCATCTAGCATATACAATTGAGTACCTATGGGTAGTCACCACTAACATTTCTAGAGCGCAAATATGGGTTACTCAGGTAGTAGTGATTACCCATCGGACAGCAACCAGCTGTCAGCAGTTTGTCCTGGACTTTACCACTACCAATAATATAATTCGGGCATAAAAAGAGCGCCATATCCTCCTTGAATTCAACACGCAGACTCTTGTCATCAATTCTCACAATCAGTGTGCCGACCCCCATTTTCTAATCAAGTTACATCTCTTATCTCGTCAATTCATCATGGCTACTGCTCAAACTCTTGCAGTCGTGGACATTCCCGGTCTTCATCACTCACCCGATGCTGAGGACTTTGCAGACTCCCGGAACGTGTACGCCTGACTGCTCCCCCAATCCTCCTGTGCTCTGTGTGCTAGCATTAACTCAACGTGCAGCTCTAACAGTCTTCCCCAGCCTGAGGAGCAGCCAGAGATATCTGACACCACGCTCAAGAGCTTGGGAGAGCTTTTTGTTCGCCACGACGCTCATGATGCCTTCGGTATCCATCTTTTGCATGCTCATTTCCAGGTCCCTGAAGGATATGTCTTATATGGTACCCAAGTCCAGCTTTCGGGCAATTCCGAATCCTGTTGGACCAAACCCGTTCCGGCAAAGGAGCTGGCTACCAAGCCTATTCATGGCCATGTCTTTCACTTACAGCCCAACGAAGCCTTCGTCCCGTATGAGTTCCAGGAAGGCGACGCTCCATCTGAGGCAGTCAATGTCCCCAAAGCATTTTTCCAAGAGCTTGCTGGGTTCCTGCACATCAACAACCTTGCAGGCTTGGTTGCGCTGCAGCTCTTGGATGGCCCAACGGACCGGACCAACACTGAGCTCCTGGTTGGGCCACAGAGCACTCTGATGATGGACACTAAGGATGTCGTCGGGTTCGAGCCCGCACAAATTACCACAGGTTGGTTCTTCCAGGTGGGAGAGGATGGAGTTATTTCTTGCAAGGGCAATGACGTGTATGCTCCCAAGAAGAATACTCACGGAGTCTTCCAGGACTCGAAGCCTCTTCCGACCCTGGAGGCATTGAAAGAGGCTCTTCTTCAGGAAGGAATTATCGCCTAAAGGGTTGGATGCCACCCTATTCAATGGTTTAAGCGGCCTGGAATTGATTGCGATGGCAATGGTAAATATAGCCGGATAAGTCGTTCATTATATAGGAGTACAATCTGGAGAATCACAGCCACTCATTAAGCGAACTACAATAGTTCCCGTCGAAATTTTTGCCATCTGGCGGTTCGGTGATCAATGGCAGAGATGGAGTGAGTAATTTGAGCTCATGCTTTGTGCAGACATCCTTCTTTCATCTAAGCCAAGGTGCCATACTCTCTAGAATATGAAGCCATCAAATGATGCCATTACTACATTATACGCGGTATAGATAGGTGAATACTCCGCTTTGGTCTTCAATTCTCGCTGCATGATATAGACACAGCATTTCTTTGCCTCGGCAATCGACCCTTACTATCCTGCTATGCAAAGCTGCTGGTTGCCAACTTCGAGATGTACAGCATAGCTATTCATTCAATCTTCGAATATTGGGTTATCTAGCCACGTACGAAGCTTGGTGAGAGCCGAAGTGTCGTGCAGCGTCTCTGACGTCGTATAGTCCTTCATCTCACAATCGATCCAACCTTTCGTACCACGGCTAGTCGATAACTTCTCTCCAATCCTACGAGCCGAGCCAAAATCTATCAAAATGGGTCTTCCGTCCTCTGCCACGAGGACATTTGTTGGGTTGAGGTCGTTATGTGCCCAGCCGAGCGAGTGTAAATGATGAACTGCCGACTCCAGTGATTCTATGAAGAGTCCTTTATCTTGGATGGTGTGGCCGCTCTTTAGGTAGCTGTTCAAGTCATGGAGGTGTTGGTCGAGCACGAGTCCAGTGATATAGCCCCGTCGCACATGGCAGCCATGGTATCCAACGATATTTGGGTGAGGTCGGCTCCCCAGCACTTCCATTGCTTCTGCCTCTTCTACCAATCCCTTGGGGAGGAGATGCACGACTTTATGCTTTAAAAAGATATCGTACAGCGCTAGCCTGGGCCGCTTGACGAAAACGTCCGATGGGAGCTCCTCAGGGGCCTTAGTGAGAGTGAGGCCTTGGGGCCACCGGGGAAAGATTTTCTCGTCAGGAATTCGAGCAAGGGAGTCAGTAGCATGCTGAAATGAAATGTCTGCCTTTGGCTTGTTCAACTGGCCGTAGTATATCATGTCGTCTTCCACCATTGCAAACATGGTATACTGAAAGTCTCCGGTGTCCACGTCGACTTCTTCAGACACCCAAAGCAATTTCTCCCAACTGCTAACCTGTGGCGCCATGGCGGAGGGAATTCCAGGTAAGTGGCAGAACGAGCGAATAATGGGACTATCTAGTCTGGTGAGCTCTCGGATAATTCGAGTCAGGTATGTTCTAGTAGCAGGGGTTTAACGAAGGCTGCTGACGTGTGATCTGACAAGTGGTCATCCGTTAACGCGAACAAGCCCCCAGGGGGCGTCTGCAAGCCTTACATTCGGTTGGTGTGGCTGTATAGAGAGGCCCGCTATTGTTGGGCACTCCCGTCAACACCACCACACGCATTTACAATACTCTACAATTCCTCGCCATCCAACACTTCGATGTAAAATCTGTCTTCAGGTCCCGAATCAGTAATGTCGAAATACACAGAAAACCAGTTTGGACAAGCTCTAGATTAAGCAGCTGCCATTAGAAGCCTGAGGAGAGCTGTCAAGAAATGGGATGTGCCACGCAGCTCATCTCGACAGCCACAGCCACAGAACGAAGACACATTGGCATGCCCACCGCCTCTTGCCGACTCAAGAAGAACACCTCGCCCTAGGGGTCGCACCGACACGCAAACAGCTCAGAGAATTCGCTCAGTGCATCGCCAATAATAAAGACGACCCTGCACCGATCAACAAGAACTGGATTGAAGGTTTTTGACGAAAACCCGACCGTAAAGACCATGAAAAGTAGAAGCGCCGATCCAGAAATCCTTTACCTAGTTCGCCTTACATGTTATCAGAGGATCCCATCCCGATACCGATACAGGGAATTAGGAACAGAGGGTACGGAGGAAGGAGCAGGGAGGAATGAAGGGTTAGAGGTAGAAGAAAGGTATCGTATAGCTAGGCCTCTTGATACTGGGTCCATCTTCCCTATAGCTGGTAGGTCTTCTACTTGGTTTTAACTTTCAAAGGTACACATGCCTAAAAGGACCTATTGACATTGCTGCAAGTGCTCTTGTAACAGCTATCCGTAATGTTAATATCCCCCAATACTTTGGTATCTTCTTTAGCCTCCCGAAGAACATCTCTCATCCGAGAGTATAACGCCTTGTCCTCTCGCTCCCACCTACCACCATTAGGAAACACCGCTTTCCGTAGCCGGTTGACCCATGGGATTATAGGATAGTAGTATGATGTGCAGTTTGCCTCCAAAATCATTAAGAAGTCCCCTTCGTCGTCAATTACCCCCTTCTTGGAGATTGCCAACTCCTCTGTCTCCACAAAGTTCCACTTGTCAAACCGTGGAACAACTCTACCTTTGCCTGGCCCGTTATAATGAATACAGATCCAAAACAAAACCCAGAAGAATGATTCGAGATCGTGCATGAAGGAATGCCGCTCGCCAAGAAGCACTCCGATAGCCATAAAGGCCCTTGTTCCGGTTTTTCCTTTTGCTCCTGACACGGTATCTCGCGACTCTTCAATAGCCAAGTCAAGGTCAATCAAGAAAGAAGGCCAGGAAGGATTATTGTCGTCCTCATTTATCATGAGATTATTGATTGAGATGTCGCGGTGGAGAAAGCCTGCTTTATGCAGAGACTCATGTCCCTCAATACAGCGCTCGAACGCGGCAAGCAGGGCCGATTGGGAGCTAGCCATGTAGATAGGCATTCCATAGTCTCGGAGAATGACACGCCGATGTATTCGATTAGATAGTGTACTGACGGCCTTCGTTGGAGACACGGAACAGGACCGCTTGCTCGAAGGAAGATGGGCGCTAGTTTGGCTGGATGAGCGCTTCCTGGTAGTACTGGTGCTACTGTACCCTTCCTTTGATGCGCCAGATGCAATATTGTTAAGTGGCTTGGGGTGTGGTGAGCGGTAGTTCGCAGCTTTCTTGATATCTAGACCGCGCCGAGTATTGCCCCTAATGTCGTCATCCATCCCACGTATCTGAACTATCTCGTGATGATAATATCGGGCCACGTTGACAACTCCTTTCTTAGTCGCTTCACGTAACAGGCCGCCTTCTTCAACACGTTCCGGGTATTGCCATGAATCCTTAATGACAAGGAGCGTTTCTGGCTGTCCTTCTGGATGAGCTTTCCAACAGGTTGTCGCTCGACCAGCTATGCAACGCGCCCGCTGCATCACCTGGTCTATGATGATTCGCTGGGTCGAACCATTCCGATTAATCTCAATAAATCGCTTTTGATTTGCCGACATGATCGTCGGATCAAACCCGAGTTGCTCCTCATTCATCCAAAGAAAGCCAAGAATCGTGAATACAAACTGAAGCCCATCATCGTTGATATTGAATTGCTCGGATGCGATCCCTCCGAGTCTGTCAAACACCCAGACCCTCATAAGAGATCCACAGATAGTAAAGCCCAGAACGAAGCGACGGGCGTCCTGCGCAGCAAGTACTTCTCTTGCATACCTCCCAAGATCAAGCCATGCCTCCGAAGCTTTGTCGGCGGAAGGGTTGCTCTTGAGTTCTCCTGGCACGAGAATCTGGGACCAATGGCTTCTCGAATCCTTCGCAGCTTGAGGATCATTCACAAACCCAACGTCCATCTTGCGTTGCCCCACGGAGCCGTCAATTGATTCGTTAGGCTTTATTAATGGCCTCCGTCGATGTCGATGTGTCGAAATTGGCTTATGGCCGTCTGCGAACGCTGCCAGCTTCTCGCTGAAGTCAGAAAACCAGCTCAGCACATCATCTTGGTTCGCATTCTTTGGCCATCCCTTCCAACCGTCCTTAAAGAGTGGATCACTACCTTCGAGGCATTGCTTGAAGAACAGCTGGGATGCAGTCTCAAGACCGTTCACGACTCTGAAGTACGAATCATGAAAGTTACGGAGTCCGACATACATAGGGCCAAGCTCCTCTTTCAGCACGTTGTCCACATATTTGCGGTGCTCGGATGAATTCGCGAAGCTACTAGTATTGCGCAGCCATGGGGTTTGTTGGAGTGAAGGTGCCGTTGGTCGGGGAGGCGGGGTAGATTCAGCAACGGCATTGTAAACTTGATCCCAGATAGAATGATCATCCGGAGCGTCAGAGAGGGCGGCTTTCAGAAGAGGTTTGATGCGGTTATAGTCGAAGTCGTCGGATGCGGCAGCGGAAATGAGTCTGAGGAGGTCGCTTCGGAGGGTGCCGTGGCCTGTCTTTGATCTTAGGAAGCGAACGGCGGTGAGGTTTCGTAGGGCGGAGAGAAGATCAAGAACGAGATTTTGGATATCTGTTTGTTGGTCAGAATAGCACATTGCAGCAAGACTTGTTATACCTTCTTGGTTAAGCTGAACCAGCGCATCCGGTGAGCCCAAGATGCTCCCATCTTCGCATAGCGAGTTGAACGAAGCACGGAAGGCATCGAGGCTTTCCCCGATGGGATTTTCCTCGATCACTGTCGTCCGCGGTTGATCTGCCATGGGGGATAGGATGCTCTCAAAACTGGAGAAATGGAAAGGACTAACAGAAGTCGCGTTTCGTAGTGTTTGACTCGGCGCCAGGTCGCGCCCCACCACCAGTCATCGTGCTGAGAGATCAGCGAGAAATCTTTAATCCGTGATACTTAGTCAGCCTCAACCCACAGCCCATCGGCATGACATGTTCCGGAAATGTGTTTGCCTTAGGTTGGACGCCTCCCTTCAGCATCACACCGTTTACCATCACCGTTACATTACCCCGCAATGACTGATTGACAGACAGCTCGAGCACATCCGGCGACAGCGACCATTACTGCGCCAGATGAGAAGGAATTTGGCTTTACATAACCTGATACAGTTTGCAACAACACAATCTATTCATTCCCAGGAACATAGAGAGTAAGGAAGCACTAATATTCTGTTCTTGGGAACGAGGCAATGCTGTTTCCTTCATTGGCGGTCTCTTGTTCCTGGGAATAAGACAATACTGATTCCTCATTTACTGTTTAATAGACTCTTGTTTCCAGGAACAAAGGTAATGCTGGTTACTCGTTTCTCACTTGATGGTCTCTTATTCCCGGGAACAAGGAGGGGGTAAGAAAGCACTTACATACTACTCCTGGGAACAGGGCCATTCTGTTTTCTCGTTTGATGGCCCCTTGACTGATTCCTGGTAACAAAGTAACGCTGTTTTCTCATTCTCTCTATTCCCAGGAACAAGCCAATGCTATTTTCTCATTCGACAGTTCCTTGTTACACGTTTGTTGACCCCTCCCTTTCTTATTCCTGGGAATACGGTAATGCCATTTTCTTGTTCCTCGGTTGTAGTCCCTAGATCCTGAAAACAAGCAAAGCGATACTGTTTTGTTATGGTGATCAGCGGCGCAATGAGCGGCCCAGCAACTGCTAGGCTTGGGATGTGGGGTCATGGCGTTGCCGAAGCCTTGACAAACTTAGAAACCTTGGATCTACTCAGTGGCTATCATTAGTGGAGACCATGCCCTCAGATTTCGGCGGTTGTTAAACCAATGTCATCGTCCGTTGCATGGAGTCCTGCACCGCGATGCAGAGCCACGGAACGTGCTCTACAATAAACGCACTGGAAGACGTATGATTGTGGATTTGATGCTGGCAGAGTTCCAGGCCAGTGACTATGCGGCAATACCATGCACTATCCTATAAGTTAACTCAGAAAACAACGAGCATCTCGTAGGACCCTACGAGAAACAGCATCTTTCTCCACCTTTGGCGGGTCATACCCCTACTTGTGTTGCACTGCAGGCGTCTGGCAGCTGGCCCACAATTAGCATCAGGCCCGATTCAAAAACAACCAGCGGGCCGAGAACAGCTTGCTTCCTGCTTACACAATGCAGGACCCTTGAGCTTGAAACAGTATTTTTGAAACAGCTAATAGGTTTCTGGAGAAAACTTCCAGAAATCTTAGGCCGTTTCCTGGGCTAATCGGGCTTACTCCAGTGGTTTGCAGGTCGATCTTGTACAACAAAGGCACTAGTATAAAGAGCATCTAGATTGCCACCCCCAACCTCTGCAACTCCCTACTCCAACAATGGCTATTGATCACTGCGCTACCCTGTATAATTTGACGACGGTTGTTGATAAGAACGCCAAGGTAAATAAGAGAGACCGAAGTAATGAGAACTTCATGAAGAGATGGTGTACTTTTAAGAAGAACGCCTTCGAGGTTCACCAGGGATATAATGCTGAAGTCTACATCTGTATTCGTCGCAAGGGCGAAAAATATGAGTTCAAGTCTACTGACAGAGCTTTGCCGCTTTCGGAAGAGGAGAAAGTCAGGTCCCCCATAAAGGCATCGCAAAGCCGTCACTAATGAAGCATGACAGAATGAAAGCTTTCCACTACCGGTGCAGGTAACAGCTGCAGATTTTGCTCGTAGTAGAAGTCAAGACCTGGTAGGAGGAAATTGGCAAGGGTGGCGGAATGGTCAAGGTAAGACCCATGGTGTGGGGGTTGAAGACAGCGTAACGACAACAACAACAGAGCTTGACCGAGGGGAAGGTTGTGCGGTAAACAATAAATAAAGATGAGAATTGAGAACTACAGTAAAGCATGCCTGATTTTGACTTGCCCACTTCCCCTGTTCTTACTGTCTAAGTGTGCATGACGAAGGGGGTGGCGTGGAGGGATTTATGGGTCATTGGTAATGGAGCAAGTAGGCGCTAGAGTAGGGTAGGCTCAGGGCTCGTAATCTAATTTGTCTGCTGTCTGCAAGATGGAGAGAAAAAAAGACTCGAATAAAATTTCGAGAGAATCTAAAACTGATTGCAGTCATCATCTTGTTTCCACCATTCATCGCCCTTAATTAGTTGTAGCTCATTCGCGGAACACTTTTGTCTTCATGAAGCAACCAACGGCTTCATCGCCGTCCGCTCACCACTCAATTTCTCTCACAAGATCATCAGAGCCATGCCACCTTGACCTATCACTGTCAAATTCTGGTTCGCCCTGGACTCGATACTCTTCAGGCATGTTGTAGATTTGAATCAAGTCATTCATGGAATGTGCCTGGTACTCGTCTAGTCTATCCCTGGGTCTCTGTTCAACTACGAGTTGGAAACCAGGCGCTCCCCATATGATCATCTTGGGTAATATCTTGGACAGGTTGGACACCTCATCTTTTAGTCCGGGGTGGCATACGTGGATAAAGTTAATCAAGTCATCGATATGCTCATTCGTGACCTTCGCGATACTGCAGAAACTGTGAGTGCGGTCAGTGGCAGGGAACGCTGGGGCTTACTCAAAAATGGTCATGTCAAAGCCGGGGTACAGTAGTATCCCGCAGCCGAAATGTGTTACTAGATCCGAAAGTCGCCTTGCAACGTACATCTGGTGATCGAAGGCTCTGACAGGGTCCTTGCGGTCACGCCTGGCATACTTCTGCCTTTTCTGGTCCTTGGGGAACATCCTGGCGATAAATTCTGCCTTCACCTTACTAGGTCTGCCGGGGGCCTCCCCCGCCTCAAGCTGTTTTCGTTTGTACGACCTGTAGAACCAGACCAGGTAGTATCTTCTACCTACTCGGGAGAGGACAGTAATTGCATTGGGGTTGTTCTCCATCCCTTCGTATTGTGTATGGGCTTGCCACAGCTCTTCCAACGTCGGGTTTTCACCGGCGCAGGCAAGCAGAGGGTGATTCCTCAACGCAAAGCATAGATCCCACACATTTTGAATGTCCTTGCGAGTCCTCCTTTTTTGAATTACTTTCCAAAGTCCAGGCGGTAACCAAGACAGCTCAGTTGGCTGTTGTGTTTCTTCTAAGTTGGCCGTATTTGCCTTACTCACCTTTCCCGCTTTGTCTCGGTCTTGAAGACTCGTCGATTTGCCTCGTCCTGATGCCAATATTGGCTTACGTGAGGGGCGGGCAGCCTCAGTCGGATAGGCTGTGTTAGAGTTGCTTACCGGCGCTGTTGGAGTATCTCCATCAGGACGCGGCCGCTTTCCCGGAACAGGAACATCGCACAGCAGGCCATGCTTATCACCTACCTGTTCTTGCGCTTGGAGATATGGACTGCCGAGTTCAGCAGTCTGTCGGTCGCAAGGTGTTTGTTCACGCGACGATGACGACATCGAATCAGTGTCTTTGGGTGGCGTTGGTGCTGGGGTCGAATAGGCAGGTTGTGCAGATGGCGGCTGGAATATGGGTGCTAGGTCAGTGTGGATGCGAGGATCAGTCTTGATGACGTGAGATATTTCGGGAATCCTGTAGATACGATACACAGTCTAGTTTCATGTTAGATGGAAATAAATCTCGGAGAAGCAAACGAGGGACTGGGATGTGGACCTCATTGGTGTCTGCTGAAGCCGCAATTTCGCGCTGCAACCACTCGATATCAAGACGCATGATTAACAGCGGAGAGTAAGGAAGGGAGTGGGGACGAGAGGAAGTCGCGACGGGGTGGTTACAATTCTTGCACTTAAATTATATTATTTGGGGAATCTTAGGGAGCTTGGGTAAGCGACCTGTTCGATCTTTTACGAAACATCGGGCTGCTCTAAATATGGGCGTGAGGGGCACGATGGGATGCCAACCAGCCCAATCATGTCTGACAGTTCTGCTAGAAGGGAGAGGGGTTCGAGTGCCCTTTGTCCCCGATGACGTGTCTAGCCCACGTTGCGTGAACCTCTGTGTGCGTGGCCTCGTCTCTTATCAACCAATTCAGTGACAGGAGGGCACGATGGTGTCAATAGGTTTCTGGAGGAATCTTCTAGAAATCTTAGATCTTCCTGGCCATCAAATTAGCTCGGTCAGTCCATAGCCCAAATGTGGCCGTTCCTGGGGCTAATCGGGTTAACCGCACTGGTGTGCGTGTCGAATGGACACGATTCAGTTCCCTGATTGCACACCGGCTCCACACCTCATTAGTCCTTGGGGATGATAGCAAATGCAGGAACATGAACCGCCAGGTAAAGTATGTTTTCCAGAAGAACAGTCCAGTGCATGTGTGCTAGACAGGCATGTGAACTAGCATGGAAAATGGAGTAGGGCATACGAGCTAGCGTACAAAATGTGCTTGCACATACGTGCCAGCATGAATAGAGCGCTGGACGAGACGTACTGGCCCATTACACGGGCTGGCACACTTCAGCAACTAGAGTGCGTCAACCAGTTTATTGTATGCCCTGGTGCACTTAAGCCAGTGTGCTTGGCAGACTGGTTCATATCAACCAGCGCACACGATGCGCTGGCTGATGTATACTGGTGCATGCGCTCTAGTTTATTATGTGCACCAGTATACATCAGCCATTTGTGCTGGTATACGTGATGTTCTGGTAAGAATACGCTGGTGCAATAAACGCACCAGCACATTGGCGGTAGTACACACCCTGCGCCAGTACTTTCGAGCTAAAATCAACGTGCCAGAGCTCGTATACTAGGATCCATTTTTGTCTAGCACACTTGTGCTTGTAAACCAGTATATACCAGGAAGCAGATCCACGTGCGCAGAATTCCTCACGGACAGATCTGCTTATATGCTTGTACCGAATTCTAGCAAGCAGCACTGTTTCCAACGTCCATTGCCTATGCAAACAATGCTTACATGACCGATGGCGCACACTGCCCAAGGCCTCCCATCCCGGACCGACATTTTGGTGCTAATGAGATTGCTTTGAACTGCGCACTGCGGCCAGAAGGTTGGGCCTAGATGACCTTGAAATTGACGAAGTCATGTACTGGGATGGTAAAGAACAGTTTGACGCTTCTGAGCCCGATACCATTTGCCGTACGTACCCTCCTGCGGAATACAGAAAGTGTTGTGGAGTCACATATGAAGCGGTTCTGATCGAATGACTTCCCCACTAGAGTAACGAGTTTGTGTGATAACTTCATACCAGGGTGTCAATTCCAGCACTGCACTCGCGAGAAACAAATGCTTTGCAGTGGCTTGTGCCGCCCATACCCTTCTTCTTTAACCCTTTTCTATTTCTCAATGCTGATGTATATTATAAACCTGTTTCTATTATTTATTGTGTCTTCTTTCTTCCTCTAAAACTTACTTTCATGTGCTTGATATTTGGGTATTTTTCGCATCACTTGGCTAGCTCTCATACCAAGTTCAGTCAACTATCGCCAGAGTCATTACGAAGCCAGCATGAAAAGCTGGCTGCATTGATTCCGTCATAAATATATTTGTGTCTGACTTTTGCTGGCACACTGACTCTAGGCGTCAAAAGATTTTTCTTCAAGCAGTAGAAAAAAAAAAAAAAAAAA